>CM021531.1:20319075-20338285 GCA_010994315.2 Pisaster ochraceus
GTCAAGATTAGGTTTTGGGTGGTTTGTTGTATTTGTTGGTCAGCGCCTGCTGTTGTAATGGTGATATTAATATTAAATAAATGCTGTAAAACAAACAATTAAAAAAGCCTGTTGGAAACCACAATTTAAACTTTAAAAGTAAAGAAATAACTTACTATTGGGAAAACTTTTCTGAATGACATTTGAAATAGCCATGATTCTCTATCAAATTAATCTGTTATTTTGTGTTCCTTGATATGGTGTGTACGTTGTCAGTAACTTTCTGGCAGAAGTTTGCCAGCTTATTCTTAAACTTCCTTGCATTTAACATCTTTATGCATTCTTAACTAATTTGATCCCACCGTTTGCTTGCATGTTTCATTCTAATCAACATTTTTCTTAGTGTTCCCAAATCATGATAGCCCTAAGATTGGTTCTCAATACGAATGCTCAATACGATATGAGCTGGGCTATTTCTGTGTTGGGCCGTGTTTGAATTGATGGCTGTGGCTGGGACTAAGGGTGTTGCTGTAAAGCATCCTCTACTTCAGTGCATGAAAACGTGATGATCAAGCTGGAGTCACAGACATTAATTCAGAAACGGCCTTTACAGACCTTTATCTTCCTGTATCCATCTTTGTTTAGCTTCCTCTTCTCCCAGTTGCAATTGCAGTTTTTAAAATGGGAGCAGATTATTTAAAATGCTTAATTTTAGATGCTTTAATCTAAATGTTAAATTACAACTTACAAGTTTTAAGTGCAATTTGTTTTGTGTTCTAGGAAGTTGACCCATTATGAACACTGAGCATTCTATTCTACTCAATCAATTTCAGACCTTCTTGCTAATTCCTGGTTCCACACTCCTCAGTGTCCTCAGCTTTAGGGTCAAATTCAGTTTTATGATGCACTCATTTCCCAACAGTTAGGGTCCTTATGAAAATTGTAAATTTTTTTACAACTTTCTAGCCTCATGTTAAAATGGGGGTAAACTATCATTATATTTCAGAGAGAAATTTGAAACATGACATCATTGGATGTCAAAAATAAAGGGTTCTGTTACACTCATATCATATTTTTGGTTTGTCTCAACACCACATTTTGAACCAATATTCTTGTTTTGTTTGATTTTCTCCAGGAGCTTGTTGGAGGAGGCTCAGACAATAGAAACTGGCGCGGGATCGTTATATCACTGCTCGTCATTATGCTCATTGTTTCATTAATTGTCATCGCAGTTTTCATTGTAATGCCAGGTATGTTAGACTCGTTAAGACTGTCACTAATTAAGGCTATTTAATCTACTGTTGTATACTCAGGAATAAAACTGCCATCAGTTCATGACTCCGAAAGTGAAATCAAATGAACAAATTTGGGAGTTTGTTTTTTCAATGAACAGAACAACAAGCCTCGTTTAGGATATTGAACTGATTTTTAAGGATCAATTTACTAATGACAGGATCATAGGATGTTTAACCTTTCAGAATATTACACAATAGATGTTAATCAGGCTATGGACATCTTTGTCTTATTCCCAGTATTCAATAACAGTAATGAACTCATGTGAACATTATAACAGGGGAACCAAACTATTTTTCCTGCTGCCCTCACTTTGGTAACATACATTGATATGAAGGGAAGTTATTGCACGGATAGAAATGTCTGCTGATGGAAACATCCTCACATAGTCTATTTCCCTTTGAGCCTCAGTCTGGTTTCATTACTTTTGAGTGGGGCAAAACAAAATGGGGATTCGTTGATAAAGGTCTAGGTCCAACTTCATATCTCTGCTTATGAAGATTTGTGCTTACAGCCACCATTTGCCGCTTAGCACAATTTTTCTGTGCTAGCTGTGTAAGCCAAGAATGTTTTACTGAAGTAAAGTATGCACAGCATTTCAGCAAAACATTCTGTGAAATACACACTACATTAACTATGGATGTTTTTCCTGCAAATGTTTCGCTTAAAATACAGGGTAAGCAGTGTGTGGAACAATTCCATTGGTTGATGAATGAAAGAGTTACAAGCTAATGCACTGTTCACTTGATTGTGTATTCCTTGAGGAAAAGAACAAATGGTGTCAATTCAAATCAGCTTCTGGATCGAATTCAGACAACCTCCTCCACTCCCCCAGCCCCCACCCCCAAAAGAATGACACAAAGCGTAAACCATTCACACGTTTTGAAATGTTTTTTTACTATTTTATTATACCTTTCAAGCAAGTAATCCATTAGCTACTAAATTAAAGGTTTCAAAACTCACCTTTTTGCAAGACTTCTATTTATTCACAATAATAATATTATTATTTTGGTGAAACTGCTCATGGCTGCAGTTTTATTTTGGCTTCATCAACTAACCAACCACGTGATTATCATTGCCACATTGTACGCAAATAATCAGTCATTTATTTTTATCACATTTGTAAATGTTAATTTTTTTCTAACAGTTACGTTCACACATTTCTGACCTTTTGGATTGTATTGATAATAATACTAATCATATTTCATAACTGTGGTTACAATCAGACACTTGAATTTGTTCATTTATTTTTTGCAAATAATTTTGTGTTACAATTTTGTGTCTGGAACGTTTTGGTTGGTATACGCGTGCAGTGAAAGAGAATTGGTATGACCACTGGCTTAATGTTTGTTTTACACCAGACTCCCCTGTTAGAATGTCTCAATTTAATAAGTTTGTAATCATGTTATGATGATTTTATTTTATAGCATAACCACACTAGAGTTTCCAAGGCAATGTGCTGACTTTCTAATTTTAAAAACAGCACTGGCAGAGAGGTGTTCATTCAGAAGTGTGTTAAGTTTTGTGATTTTATTTGACCATGCAAGATTTTGACTTTTGATTAAAAAAAAGAAGAAGAAGAAAAAAGAGAGCAAAACCCTTACCCTTCTTTAGAAGTCTGTCCAATGACAGAGCCTGTTCTACAGCCACTTTTGATGTGTTATCCAATCGGGTGTCATTTTAAATACCTGATCTTGTTATTTGTGTAGTTTTTTAAATGACTCTTTTACTCTTCCCCTATTGGCTATATTTTTCTACTGTCTAAATGGTACTTTATCTGATGTTCCCACTTTATGTAACCACTACCTGCAACTCAACGGGGGCCTTCTTGATAACACTTTGCTGCGTAAGTACAAAGCTAAAACATATCTCCCTGGAATGAGACAGTTTTCTGTTATGGTTCGCACTCCAAACTTCCCCATTTTGTTATCAATGATTCCTGTGCCAATCGATGTTGTTGTTTCTGTGTTGTAGAGTAGGAAATCAAAAATCAAATTCAAAAACCTTGCATTTATCAGAAAACCAATTACTTGCAGAAAAATCTTGTGGTGGATATTTTTTCTTTTAAAAATAGATTTTGAATTGGTTTTTTTAAACAGTGCTAACATTTAAAAAGAAAAGAAAGAAGTAAAACCCTGGAGTTGGCAGGTCTAACATACTTCAAAATAGCGGTGATTGAATGTTGTTTTTCAATTTGATAAGTTTGATGTGCAGTAAAACTTGAAAGCTCTCATCTTAGAAACACATCTTTGTTTGTAATCAGCTGTCACCACATTTGAGTGTCATTTCATTTGTCCAACCTCACTTATTACTTCATGTATCTTTTCCACTTGTGGGAGTTGTGTATTTCTCATATTTTTCTGTTTCACTTTTGAGTTGTCATAATGTACCTGATCTGCAAAAACACCTACATTCGGGCTCTGTTCCTTGGAAAGCACATAACATGTTGACTAACATATCATTGCACATGTGTTGCATGGTTACCAAGTGTTACCATGCACTGGATTGAATGTTTCTAACATTATTGTCGTAATTTCCCTGGATTACATGACCTCAATAATCCCTTGTCTTTATACCCTCCACTGTAACGTGATGTATGCAGTTAGAAAATGCTCCCAACTTATTTTGTTGTTGTGACTGACATTGGGGACTAGAGGTACTGTGTAGTTTTAATTTGAAGACTTGTGGTTTTTTTTACAGACAACTTAACCCCTAATTGTTTTGCAGTTTGTTTGTGTTGCTTTGAAGTAATGTTGCTTAACTAAATAAATACTGTATCAAGTTTGGTGACAAAAATAAGAAGGTTGTCTTGATTAGGACTGGCTATGAATCTGCCATTTGTTGCTGCATGTAAACATTGAATGTAAAAGAGATGGCATTCACACTGCCAAGTAATTCACAGGAGATTCAGACTCCTACATTACCACAATTTAGATTGATCAGGGCTGTTGACTTCAGTACATGTACTTTATTTGTTTTATCTTTAAGCCATAACCTAAATTAGTTTTAATTTATTATAATTATATTCAGTAAAAGACAAGACTAAATCATTTTTTCCTTTAAAAGGGTTTCAAAACCACACTTGATATTTGAATTATTTGAATAATATTTATGTACATTTGTTAGTGAAATTAAACAGCTACTCTTCTTTTTGATAAATTTGTTGTTGTATTTTTAATATGAAATCATTCACTTCTTGTTATGACCCCACATGCTTCTTGATTTGAAATGAATAGCTCCAAAAGACGTTGTATATTATAGGAGAGGTTTGACATTTCTTAAGTCAGAATTTGTAAAATACCAGAGGAAATTAATACTTCCTTAAAAGTGTTGAAAACTTGGACCCCCCCCCCCCCGATAAAAAATTAAACAGTTTATCTAAAAATTGTTTGAATAATAAAACAATGCCTACAGAATAAGTCAAGAATGATTCAAATTTGCTGTTAATAAAGTGATGATTTTCTGTCAAATTTCTGCTTAATTTTAATACATTTCTTTTACTTGAACAGATAAAGGTGCATTCATAACAGTCTGGGTCTAAAAACGTGATGTCCAGAAGACACCCAGACACCCCTCTACCTATTAAAGCATAATAGATCTTCTGAAATATTAAAATAACATTTTGAACGAGACTATGAAGTCTGTGCACGTATACTATGGTGTGCTTTGCCGTGTATGCATAATGCATGATGTACAAGCTGTGCAGGTGCAGTGCATAGGTTCAATAGCATGTATTGCGACTCTCTAGAGATAGGATGGCATACATATTTAAAATATTTAAGGAGCTTTTGGTTATGAGACTTGTACAGAGATAAACTGAAGGGGTCATTTTTGTGATGAACTGGTTAAAAAAATATGTACGCTGTATATTGTGCTGAATGTTCCTTGTTTACTGTTTTAAAACTTTGTGTCTTGAAGCTGAAATAATTTAAATGTAAATGTGTTCTTTATTTTTGAAGATAAATAAATAACTAAACATATATTCGATGTGGTAAAATAAATAACTAAATAAATAAATATACATATGTTAGATGTGGTAACATAAAATCCACTAAGTAAAATTAGCTTTGCTCGTCTAGGTATGCTAGGACAAAAGCATCACTGGTAATAAGTGTAGGACACTTCCCTTAGAAAATGAGCTTATCCATCTAACTTACCAGACATTATTGTTATTCCCACTGCTCTTTGAGTTACATTACAACCATGAACAAATTAGGACCGCCATAAATACACCACATTATTGGATCAGTTATTTTTGAATATGAGGGTGGGCAACTTCAGCCTGTACCATGCTTTACATGGAAGCGAATTCAATCAATCAGTATGCGCTAATGTTTTACAGTTGTGATGCAAGAAAATTGTTTAACCGTTTACAGTTCGTGTGAAGCTTTAGTCCTGTGACATTGTACAGTTGCATGCATAAGGTTTGAGGTGACACAAGGGGCACCAGTGGAAGAGACAAAGCAATGGGGACAATTCTCTTCTCATTGTTTTGTCAAAGTCCAGGCCTACTAAACTGTGTAATGATTGTCAAGCATGCATGCTTACATACCACATATCATTACCCCACATTATTCACTAGTACCTATGGCTGTGGACAAAATTAGTGCCAACAGAAGCGTTCACATATTTGTATTGGTGCAAGGGCAAATGTTTTATGAGTTACAATGATGAGAAATTTCAGACTCTTGTCTAAATTCAGACTGTTGACTGTCTACATGTACCTGGTGAAAAAAGCAGATGATATTTCCTTGACATATGAAGAAATCCTGTTCTTTGATCTGCGTCTCTAGGGCTGAGGATACTGTTTTGAAAAGCCCTTGGGATCTATAACTGCAAGGGTTACCAAGAGGTGGAAAGGCCACGGTGTCAGCATCTCCTTACATTGAGTTATCAATAATGACTATCACCCCTGGGGGTTAGAAGAGAGTTTCTACATCCAGTTCTCTTTCACATTTGCTGTGAGCAGACGACAATAACCTTGGCAGTTGTATTTGGGGAAACAAACTGTTTTATTGAGTTGTATACAATTTATGTAAACTCCCTGCATGTGTCAAACATTTTATGATTTTTTTTCATATCCCCATATTTCCTTGTTTAATACCTATAATCACTTTTCTATGGCGATATGAATTTGGTTGCCATGGCAATCTCCCTGCAAGTAGACAACCCATGTGCATGTTTTATAACTCATTTTTGTGCATGTGTCTTTTATGAGTAACCTTAATCATATATAACTTGTAAAATTGATTTGGATTTCTTTTACTTGAGCGAGTAATGAAGACCTTTCAAGATTGTCTGTTTTCTAAAAATTGATTAAAATCAAATCTTAGAGAATTGTTGCTTAAATCATGACATAATTTTACTTCTAAAAGTTAAAGAAGGAAAACATTTTTCACTTAATATCTTCTTGAAATGTATTTGCTGACTAGAAAATACCCAATATGGACTTTATGCTTTGGCATTATAACGTCTACATCTTAGAGGTAAAACAATGATGAAACAATGGAAAACACGCATTCATGGATGTGCGATGCACAGAATGGGCCAATGAGCAACCTTCTTTGGACTTCAAACTGAGGGCGCTCTACTCAAATGATGTCATACTGTGCATAAGGTCCATGGAAGATACAGGACAGTTAACCTTACAGATCACTACAGGAGTAAGGCTCAAACATCAACTAATTCATGTTATCATCTGCATGTCATCTGCATGGAATGAACACCAACATCAGGATTGGCAAAGCAAACTTAACATTAACATTTTTGTTTTTGTCTTTCCTATTGTTATGACAGAATTAATTGATAGTAAGAACATTGTTCAACCTCATTATGAGAGTTGATAAGCATGAATATATAAATATCAAAAATCCATTCTTTATTTAATCGATTTGCTGTTAGTGAGGAAAAACTTTAAAGCTAAGCTGATCAGATGACCATTTGAGATGCTAAATTTCAGACCGTGCTTTAATCTGGAACAAGTTTTGAAATTCTTTAATCCCAACATGGAGTATTAGTAACATTGGTCATTGTCTGCTAGTCGTAAGATGAGTTCTGATTAACAAATTCTGCAAAAAAAAGAAGAAGAAAAAAAGAAGAAGTTTGTTTCGAGGGTTTTAAGTTATTCAGAACACAACTTTATTATTTATTAAATGACAAGCTCATCCCTCGTTGTCTTCCCTTCTTATCTGTCATTGTTTATCATGAGAGAGTAGAAGGATGGGCGGTGACTTGAGAGCTTTGATCTCATCATTGTCTCCGTTTGATTTTGCAGTCTGTTGCTCCCCTCATACTGCACTCTATGTTCAAGATGTTGGTTCACTTTGTCTTATTCAAATGTCTTGTATTGTTTCCTCACAGATGAAGATGAATATCTGCCCAAGGAATTTCTGTTTGATGACATTTTCAATGAAACATTCAAGCCAAATTATCATGAAATGCAGTGGATCTCTGGTGAGTGATGTTCAGGAACCTAATGGGTCTTGGCTAAGGGACTGATTCACAAGTGAAAGTCAGGCCAGGTTACCCCAAGTAATCCCATCCTTGCAACAAACTTTTAATGCAGTTTTACCTACTAGTTTACAGTGTAACCCAGCCTCTACCCAATTCACACCCTTATCCCATTTATAAACTTTTCACTTGCTCATCATTTCCCAATTCTACCCAAAGTCACCCATTTTTACCCAGTTGTTTAGTACTTAAATAGAACCTTTGCCATATCTGAGGTCAAACAGCACAACAAAAGTTTTTCCTTTAACCACAGTGAGGGCGCTGTTTTAGCTTGTGACGTCATATGCAAAAAGTCTTTGGCCCTTTTGAAAACCACTGCATTGGCTTGGGCTCCAGCTAAGCCTCTTATCACCTTTTTAAAGCCTTGTACAGAAACCGTAGGTTCTCAGAATTATTGTTGAAGCCTAATCCTGAGTCGAAAAACTGAAGCCGAAGCCATGATTTAAAAAAAGGGCCGTGTCCTCACCCAATTGTACCCACACTGTCAAAATCAAAAATAGCTAAAACCAAAACACCTCTGGTCTCATTAATTGCATACTGTACTTTACCTGCCAGAGTTTTACTTTTCCTAGAACACCTTGTCCAGATCTATTCAGTTAAATGAGATTCCACACTATCATGTTTCTTGTTTCTTTCTTTCCACAGGGAGTAAATATGTCTTCAAAGATCAGTTCAAGAACATCTTATGTCGGGATCTGGACAAAGGAGACTCTGATACAATCCTTATCACAAACAGAACTCTGGTAAGTGTGTTGGTGCGTTAGTGAGGATCCGGAGAGTCTGGAACAAGACAAGCATGGCAGTGCTTTGAGAAGAATTAGAGCATATTGCATTTGGAGTTCATCCCAGCCGCCGAAGCCTTAAGCCATAAGCCATAGCCACAGCCACTACTTCAAGCCACAGCCTATACACTCCTGTAATTTGAAAGAGATACTGAGTGGCTCTTGTTTGTTTGTTTGTTTTTTCAGGATGATGAACAAGCTTCTAAATTCTGGATCAATGCTGACATGACACATATTCTCTTGGCTTGTTATGTTAAAAGTCTTTACCGTTACAGCTTCTATGCAAAGTACAAGATATACAACATCCAAACAGAGTGAGTAATGTTTATGCTTCTGAAAAATCAATTTGAGTTTACAAATCAGCAATGTTGACCATGTGTGGGTGTATGGTGATGATTCTACAGACATAACCTTCAATTAATCAAACAATATCTGAATATTTCTGTATGTAAATGATGTGTTTTTCTAAGATGATGCTATATTTGGTTGCAGATCTTTGGTTGATCTGACTGCTCCAGGCTTAAAGGAGGTTGTTGACTTACGTTATGCTGGCTGGGCCCAAACAGGGTCAGCTTTGGTAAGGTTTGGATTCTAGTTGTTAACCTTGAATGATACTAGATATGGGTGGATGATCAGGGAAGAAGGCTCCTTCTCCAGCTCCAAGACCCCTTTTAAACACAAGAGTCAAGGAAAAATGACTGCGAAGGAGTGCTTGCGGATTAGGGCTTTTTGTACAGTTGACTCCTTACAGATCTCCAAAAGTCAATTTGGGAGTTATTTTTTTCAAATCTGCTTGCAGTTAGTCCAGCACTTGTCATCTGCTCTTAATATTATGTAAACCTTGTCTTTAATTTTCTTCACTCCAATAATCACCTCACAATAGAGAACTGGAAAGATTGCGATCTACAAATGCCTACTGATTGATTGATTGATTGATTGATTGATTGATTGATTGATTGATTGATTGATTGATTGATTGAGGGTTGGTTTGTGTTGGGGGTTAGGAGGGTGTAAAAAAGGACCACTTGAGTGACAAGTTAACTTTGCCAAAATATTCGTTCTTTCTGTTCGTTCCCCCTTCCCCTAATCCTCCTGCCCCAGACCCTTTCAGGCTAGCAAGGAGCTTTAGAGATTGCAATTTACTTGAAATGTGTATAATCAAAGGTACTTGTTTCTTTCTCTGATTAGGTGTTTGTGTATCAAAACAATCTGTACTACATGGACTCGGTTCCCCAAGAGTACAAAGTGCCTGCTGGGAACACAGCCCAGCAGGTGACCTATACCGGTGAAGAGGGCGTCATCTTTCATGGTATCCCTGACTGGGTGTATGAGGGTATGTGTCGGCTTTCAATCTACTGTATTCAAGTCAAGTGTGTATCCGTAACTCATTCAGCATCAGGAAAATTATTCTTGAAAGGGGGCAGTGGATAATTTATAAATGTATGGTTGTTGTTGTAAGGTAAATGACCTCAAGAAGAACCTGTTTGCCTGTCCTGAACAACCCCCCCCCCCAAAAAAAAAAAAAAGAAAGAAAGAAAAGAAGAAAAGTTTTACATCACGGCATGCAACATCTTAGTTTATTAATTTATTTCCAATTATTTATTAACTTGTTTGATTACATGCTGTCTATTGGTCTTCAAGGTGAATGCAGTTTGCAGTAGCTAGTTCTTGTTTCATTTTCAATCTCTATTTTTTCCTCTATCAGAGGAAGTTCTTTCTACTGACAACGCCCTCTATTGGTCGGAAGACGGTGCCAGTCTCATCTATGCCACCTTCAACGACAGTGGCATTGAGAAAGCATGGTATCCCAAGTACGATAATTTACTGTATGGCAGGGTAGAAGAATTCACCTATCCCAAGGCCGGGTTTGCCAACCCAACCTTCACTCTACAGGTGGTGAATGTGTCAGACTTTGGGAATCCAGTCACGCTGGTTCCACCAGAGATTATCAGTAAAAAGTAAGTTTGAGTCGGGCATTGACTGTGCAAGTCTTGTGTTTATTCAAGCATTGGAATAAAGTAGTGTATGTGGGAGCAAAAAGTCCCAGAATTGTTGAGTACGATTGAGGCATCCTCAATTGAGGCATCCTCAGTCCATTGTCGTGATTGTGGCATCCTTAACAATGGTGATAATAATGTTACTGTTGTGGTTTTAAAATGTGGGTGCAGTGTCACTCAGCAAAAAGAAGCTTGTACATGACACATGTTTTGTTTGTTTGTTGGTTTGTAAATTGCTGTAAGTTTTTGGACTGACCTTACCAACTGGCTCCTCCTATGTATTGCTCTCAATATTGAATTCTTGTTGACCCTACAGGGACTATTACTACCAGCATGTAGTATGGGTAGACACCAACCAGGTTTCAGTAGTCTGGTTAAACCGTCCACAGAATGTCTCTATACTAACGCTGTGCCAGGTCAAGACAGGGGAATGCATTATTAACCATGACTTGAGGACTCCCGGTGGATGGGTCGTAGATGTAAGTATTGGTTTGAAGCATCCTCCTTACCGTGGGCAGTCAAAAGGGTCTCTCATTTTACTAACCCCTGGCAGGGGAAATACAAACAAATGGAGCCTGGCTCTGATTGTGATGTATGCGAATGCTTTGTTAAAAACATCTATGGTTAAACATTGCTCCCAAAGGGCGGAGTGTTTTTAATTTTATAATGCAAGCTGAATTGACTTGAACTGTTTTATAGCACAAGCACCAAAACTTCTTTCGAGTAAACTTTTAGACTTGAAAATGCACCAATTTGTTTGTTGTTGGATTTTCAATCCTATACTTTAGCATGGGTGTTGTCTTGCCGTATATTCCACAGGTCCACTGAACAGAAGTGATTTCTCTCAAATAAATATCTAGTATGAGTGAGTGCTGTTAACTAATGTTTCTGTGTTAGAAATCATTTGAAGCTCCTTATCAATACTTAACTGTTACTGCTACATACTATGATGAAACCTGTGTCTGTTTTGAACAGCGAGGGCCACCGATCTTTTCCAAAGGGTCATCGGTACTGGACTATGTGAGGATTCTTCCACAGAGAGAGGGATCTTCTGGTGATTATCTGCATGCAGCTTTGGTATCAACTGATGTAAGTTCCTGCTTTTATACCTTCCTATTGTCTTCCTTGTTTAAGATGTTGGTGATGAAATGAGATTATTGGGATGTGGGCAACTGAGGTGAACTTGGTGAGAAAAGGTTCAAAGCGTTGACCTCCTTAAAAGAATTGGATCATGAATTTGGTAACCTGTGAATTCTTTGTCAGTTAGGTTAATAGCTTTGCACTACTGGTATATTTTTATGAGTTTTTGTGTTATTGTAATAAATACATTATATTCTCTGCCATATTTAAGAGACTTGTGGACAAGGAAGATAAGACTAGCAGACCTGACTAGAATCAAGTGAAACACTTGAAAGCTTCAACAGCTGGAGATCAATTTCACATCCTCAAGTATCTTAATCAGTTGTGTTCAAATCCTTTCTTAATTTTTTTTCACACAAATTTAAACTGCCTTCAAAGCTAATAAACAGTTTTTTGATCTTGTTTTGTTGATATCCCAGGACGCACCAGGAGAAGTGACCTTCTTGACCCAAGGTCGTTGGGAGGTGACAGAGATAGTTGCGTATAATAAGTCTGGGAATTTAGTGTACTTCATGAGCACAGAGCGATCTATACGAGGCAGACATCTGTATAGGTAACTTGACTTCTCTTACAATTCTCCAAAGTCTAATTCATCAAACAGACGTTATAGGATTAGTTAGGATGGATTATACTTAATCTGTTTCTTATCCACCAACGCACAAGTCCAATGCACACTTGGGTTTGTTTTCTGATCCTGTTTTGTTAATTTGAAAAGGGGGATGTGGCATTGTCTAAATCAAAAAATGTACTTTGCAACTCTTTAATCTCATATAAGCAAAATAATGACAAAGTAAGTTTGTTCAGGATTTTCTTAACGTTCTACTTCTAGTGTGAGTACCAAAGAGCCCCACAAACGCACATGCTTGTCATGTGATGGTCAGGATAACTGCACCTACTACAGTGCTTTCTTCAGCCCAGATGGCTCCTGGTTCAGACTCAACTGTTTAGGGTTTGCTGTCCCTCACACTATGATGAAAAAGACTGGCACTAACCGTTCCGTCATTGTGGAGACCAATGAAGTCCTTTCTAAGGCCCTTGAAGGGAAGTCCTTCCCAAACAAGACATTCAAGCAGCTCCAAGTCGGGGATTACACCATCCCGATCCAGCTGTGGGAGCCAAGGGTGAAGGATGAGAAAAGGAAGCACCCGATACTGGTAAACGTCTACGGGGGACCAGGCTCTCAGATGGTGAATGATCGATTCGAGCTGGGATGGAATGCCTACCTGTCCAGTAAATACTACGTGATTATCGTGAACATCGATGGACGAGGGTCAGGATTTCAAGGACAGAAGCACCTTTATCAGATTTACCGAAAGCTTGGAACGTTAGAAGTACAGGACCAAGTGATTGCCGTCAGGTAAGTCAATTGTTTTCATTAGTAGAGAGAGGGAGACAGTGACTTCATAATGTCTGAAGAACTAGTACAAGCAACACTGCTTTTCATTCAATGTGCTTTCTAAATTTTCTTATGTCTAATTGTGTTAAAATGTCAGGCAGAAAGAGTTGTCTTTGGAAAGTTTCCTTTGCACTAAGGACTTTGTATTAAAAACACTCACAGAAACTTTAACACAAATGTTTCAATTTTTTTGAAAAACATTTTCAACATGACAAATTTGTTGCCATATCTCTTGAGAGCCTGAAAGCCAAATTTCAGTGGTAATTAAATCTAAATAATTGTTTTATCTATTTTGCAGACACATCCTGAAGAGTATTGAGTACGTAAATACCACCAAAGTAGGCATATGGGGATGGGTAAGTGTCAAGTCCCAACTTGTTGGGCCCAATTTCATCTAGCCATTAAGAACACAAATTTGCTTAGGGCGCAGAAATGGTGCCTAGCATAAACAGGTTACTTATTTGTTAACAAGCAAGTAAATGTAGCTACTTTATCCTGAGTCCATCAATGGAAAGCTGTTGATAACACCAAAAGCTATGCTAAAGTGCCAGTTCCTTCAGTTGCGCATGAAAATAACATCATTGTAACTAGAAATGAGCATACATAAGAGTGCCAGAAGGTAATAGATGGTTTGTTGTTTTTGCTGCTGTTGTATTTTTTGTGGAAGTTGGGGAAGGGGGAGACACATCTTATTCCAACGTCTAAAGTATACATGTAGATCATCTCGCCACCAATCAATCCACTCAATCATTGAGATGTAATGCCAAATTGATAAGCTGTAGATTAGCTTTAGATTGATCGCAACGATACTTACATCAACCCACTCTTTGGTATTTTCTTGGAGTAGTTTCTATTTCAGTGTTTTTCCTGCCATTTAACTCCCCACTTTTGATTTTAAACATATTTTGTGAACAGTCCTACGGAGGTTTTGTGGCATCTATGGCACTCAGTTCTGATGACGGAATTTTCAAGTATGGAATAGCAGTTGCACCGGTAACAGACTTCAGATACTACGGTGAGTATTAATAACAATCGCCCTGCGCCTAACTTCATTATTGAGGAGAAACTAGTGATGAACAAAGATATTTGCTAAGCTGGACACCAGTTGCAAGAATGTCATAGGTTTTCCTTGCTTGTTAAACATATTTCTGCTAAGCAGATTGATGTAACTTGGTTGATGAATTTGTTTTGCTTGTTACAGATTCTATTTATACAGAGCGTTACATGGGTCTTCCTGAAGCAGTAGACAACCTGCAGGGCTATAAGGTAAGTTGATCATTACACTCTGACCACCATTTCATTCACTCATTGCCGATACATGCCATATTTATGGGCAACTAGGGTTCTGGCCATGAGCCATGTCAAGCATTCTAACTCAACTACACAGCCAGGTAGTTTACCAACCAATCATGCAAGGAGCTTGATCAAACTCCTGCATGCCGCACCCAGTATTTATGAATAATGCATAGTATGCAAGCAAAATCAAGTCTCATTGGCCATAAATATGGATGACTCAATGCTGTTTGACGGCAAGGGGGAAACTAACTGTAGATAAGTTGCATGGATTTGGAAACTCCAGATGGGGCCTGGTTGCAACAGTTGTAGGTTTTTCCTGGATAACAATTTGATCATTTTAAGGGCAGGGTAGTTACTGATTGTGATTTCGGAAACAGAATACTGAAGATTTGTAATTTTGTAATATCCTAAAAACAGGTTTCAAGATGTCATCATCTGTAACTTTGTGTTCCTCTGTTTCTCGTTTCAGCTTACCAATGTATCAGCGAGGGCCAAGGCTTTCAAAGGTCTCAATTATTTCCTAATCCACGGCACAGCCGACAGTGAGTTATAACTTGATGTTATTTCTTTCTTTTTTGTTGGTACTTATTAAGTTATTATAAATTATTCTGGTAAAAACCAAATGGCCTTCAAAAATGACTTGCACTGGAACCCATAGGCCTAAAGATACCTGTGTAGAGAAGATAATGACAACAATGTCAAACACCAACTGGGAAAGCCATGCAATCAGGTTAGAGACTGAAAACCCAATCCCCATACAAGGCTCCTGTCAGAGGTTGGATTTGAACCAGGGTCCACAGAGGTAAAAGGTAGGGCAAGATATCATTGGGTGGCCGGTGCACTGGCCAACCTGATCCTCTTTTCCTCATGTCCTTCAGCCATATTCAGATCTCAAAGGTAGTCACTAACAGGTAAACAAATTTCACATCAAGTTGGAATTCAGAGATGCCTATCATTGCCAGAGAACTCATCAGAATTTTCTTGAGAATTTGTGCTGAGCAAACTCATGCTCAATGATTCTTAGAAAGAGCACAATTTCTGTGTGTGGCTAGAAATATTTGTAGGTAAAGGAGACTTGGCATATGGGGACTTCTTCAGCAATTTCCCCCCCTCCTTTCAACCTATTATCATGCTGTCAAGCATACCCTTGTGATAATTGTTCACAGCTCTTTCATTCTTTGTATCACTTGGTGGAGGTTTGGGTGGGGTTACCCTGAACCAGTAGATCAGCAGGTTGAAGTTTGGTGAAGTAGTAGGAGCTGGGCCCAAAACAGAAGGAAAAAAATAATCCCACCTGAACATTGTCAGTCTTTTTTATATTGCATTTTATTTTACTGTGTCACTGAAGTTTTAAAGTCATTTTAAACCAATTCACTTCATCAGCGGATCTTTGAATCTACTTATCAGAAGAAATCTTTCACATTTTTAGAACGTGAACAATGATTGATGTGAAATTTATTTTATTATAAATATTTCACAATTGATTAAAAACAAACTGTTTTTGTTTTGTAGACAATGTCCACTTCCAGAACTCTGCTGACTTGGTGAGATCTTTGGTGCAAGAGGAAGTTATGCACAGAACACAGGTATGACCATTCAAATGAGATTCAGAAAAATTGGGCAGAAAATCAATTGAATAATCAGCTCTATCAAAGTCATTTTAGATAAAGTTTAGAAAATGTCCCAAAACTCCCTAACAATCTCAGTTTGTAAAAAGAGATATGATGTTTTTTAAATTTTATTTGCTTTTTGCTAACGCGTTAGTCCACTGCAACAGCCCTATTTGTAAAATCATGGAAATTAAAATGTCTGCAAAAGCATTTTTTTTTAATGAGATGTAATACACAAGTTTATGATTTGTTTAAAATTATTATGACCAAAGAAATAATGTGAGATCCCCAAACAGAGTAGAATAGGCAAAGTAAAACAATTGCACTGCTAACTGTTGGTAACAACTATATAACAGAGTAGAATGGGCGAAGTGAAATAGCTGCACTGCTAACCATTCAAGGTGTGTTTGATATTTTGTGTACAGACAACTTCATGTGGAGGATATTACAGTTTCTCAGATGTGTTTGTATGGAATACACTGGACTGTTTTAGTGTCTCCTTTATTTACTCCTCACATCTTAACCAAGCTTTGTTGTATTTTCTATTTTGCAGTACTACCCAGACCAGAAGCATGATTTGGATGATCCCCATGTAGAGAGACATCTTTACGATGCTATGTCAGAATTTGTGCATGAAAGCATCCAAAAGAAATATCAGAACACGGAACTATAGTGACATAGTGATGTGAACTCATTATTGCTAAGGTTACTGCATCTGAAATCAAGATTGACTCTATTATGAGATCAACACGGATTGGCTGAAGTAAGAGTTGACCCTATGCTCTACGAGTCTGTTTGTTCTAGAACTCTTCTTTGTATGAAACATTTCTACAACTGGTGCGAATGTAGACAGATGGACTTGATTTGAGGTCGAACCTTGGACATCCAGATTACAACACCAGTGTTCTAGCGTCCTGTTTGCTGTTAGGTTGTAACTGTTTTTATCACAACTGATGGACTGAAATAGGATTTGAACCCAAAACCTATCGTTTACAGTACCGGTGGCTCTACCAGCAATTATGTGAAGTCCTGCAGTTAACTGCAATATGATTCTGTACTGTAAAATCACCATTATCTGGGTCAAAACAGAGAAGGATTGACTAAATGTTGAACCAACTACCTTCCTAATACTTAAATGAGGTGATTTCCCTTAATTACCATACCAATCTCTACAGTATTAGATTGATGGATCTTATCTGTGAAGTCGGGGTACCAGCGGTTACGTTGCTGTCATGTTGGGAGTTTTTCTTATTCAGCTCACTGGTCACCAGGATTTTAAGGCAAAAACTTGTTACACCTACAGGTTGGATGGGAACCCAGTACCACTAAGTTGAAAGGTAGCCTGATTTTCAGGCATTTTCAAAATTGTATCCACAATGGTTTGAATTCTAAACCTGAATCTTTTTGTTTTAAATCAACATTAAATGGTCTTGTATTCAGAACATTCCGCAAGTCATTTTGTAAAAAGTGTAAATGCTGTTTGTACTCTAAACAATTTTGTCTATATATATTATATGTATGTACATGTATATTGGCTTATCATGTGTAATGAACTGACTTTTTTTGTTATGTTAAAAAGGGTGTAGTTGTGGAGTTTAGTGAATGTTGGACAGGGAGTTTGGACATTTTGTAGTAACTAATATTGCCTACTTTTTATTCACATATATACCACAGCATTCATATTTGGTGAAAACATGACTAAAATTAACAATAAGTTTTAATATTGGCTCTTTTCAGATTTTGTATCTGTTGTTTTTTTATTACAATCTGGCACTAGCCAATCCTTCATTCTCACATATCAAATCTTACCAGGTCATTTTGCAAAGGGCCACATCATGGTCATACAGTTTATTTTTAAAAGAGTTTGTGGTACTCCTTCCTTTGTTTTCTGATTTTCCTGGGAACAATGCCAGATTGTTGCTAATTTACTGTTATTACAGAAGCTCAAAGGAATTACTAAGAGATTCAACAGTAGGGTTTCCAAGAACCAAAGTAAGAGTGAAAGGGAAAATAGTCTGGTGCCGTTTTTGCAGCATGGTAATTAGTATTTATGATTATTATTGCATAGAGGGAACCTGACTTCAAAGTGGGACCGTGGTCTCTCGTGCACTACACCCTCATGTATAATTTAATATTGAACAGTACTTCCCAAAATAAACATTTTTTGTGAATATCGTTTAAAACATGAAATAACCTTTATATGTGTTATAAGATCCATTCTTTTTTGTTCTTAACTCTACAAATTTGGATTGTGTATGAAGTAAAATTATGCAATTTAAGTGTAAACAATAGTTTGTTCCTGTCAAAGCTTTTGGAATGTCATGAAGCAGGAAGGGAGATAGACTGGTGCCAATAGGTATTGAGAAACAGCACTGTATATTGTGCTTGGAGGCAGGCAATGACCACTGGCCAAATACTGTGTGTCGCCACACTGACTGAATCACTAGTAAGGAGACTAAAGCCATATCCGAATTGGTGGCTGCAGCTATGGCTACGACTGTTGCTAAGAGTGTTGCCAAGGACGTCCTAAACTTAAGCACATAATGGTGCAAGAATCCAGATGTAGCTGTGTTGCTTTAGCCATAGTCGCCAACTTGGGCTGTGCATATTCTCTTGATGAGGTATCAGTCTATGTTGAATCCAACCTTGGTTGGATTTCAACAGACTTCATCTTATATGCCACGTATGGCTTGAGTAGCAATGCAAACTGTCTAAACTGTTATTATATAACCTGTTATTTACATACACACTGGATGTTATTTGGGTTTGCAGTGGATTTTACTCTTTCATCAACTTTTCCAGGATTGTATTCTTCCAGTACATTGCACTTAGCTTAAATTTTTAACGCATCACATCCTCTTTGTCTAATTATGTTGATGTAACTGTACAAAGTAACAATATACCCAAGTGTTATGAGTCAATGAGAGTTATGAATTCCAGTAAATGCAGGGGGAAAAAAGGAAATGGTCTTGTACTTGGAGAATTATGTGTTAAGTGTGCATCTGGTGTAAGGCAATACATGGGCGCTGCCATTTTAACTGTATGGCAATTTTCCAGCTTTCCCATTGGCTAATTAAGGTTATCTTGCCTTTTCAGCACATCACATTTTCTAGAGCCTACTGCATCATTTTATAGCATAAAATCACAACTTAAAAATTTGATAAAAATTCTGGACTTGCCCCTTATCGTTTTTTCAATTTTTGGCCT
>CM021531.1:20354078-20376687 GCA_010994315.2 Pisaster ochraceus
GTGGCTCAAATAGCACCTCAAACCCTGGTCAGAAGGGTGGCTCAAATAGCACCTTGAACGATGGTCAGAAATGTGGCTCAAATACCATGTTGGTTTTGTTATTAATATTAATTAAAAACTATAATTTGTATTTGTTACTTATTTATTATTTTAGTTGTTGTTTTTTTAACGGGGGGGGGGGGGGGGGTCTCAAACAAACACATTTAAGTAACCTTTGCCCTTCTTTATCCTTCTGTATCCTCATTGCCAAAATAAAGGAATCAGAAAGTTTGAAGACTGAGGGCCCAAACAACAAGTGCTTATCACAGGGTCTGGTATTGCAATCTTATCCAAGTCCAGCAATTTCATGTGGAGTGACATAGGAGAGGAGAATATTGGAGGTCAGTACGAGTTTGAATGGAGTGAGTGCGGTGCAATCTAATAAATGGTGCAAGGGAAATGGATGTCAATTATAATGGTGTGACAAAGTCAATGCTTTAGGACACTTAACCTGGGTTTTCCAAGATAAGACTGCTTGAAATAAAACCATTCAGTACAATTACAGTGTTGGGAAATTCTGGTGAGACTCTTACCTTACATTTATATTTGGGATTGTGTGTGTGGGGGGGTGTTTGTTAAAATGCTCTAAAACATATAGTAAGAAGACTGTCTGCAGAATGTAAAGTTTGCAGAATGAAAAGAGGAAGACAGAGCATCAAGCTTTTCATCACTCTGTATTCTAAGCTTTGACAAAATGATTAAACTCTTTATTATCACAGATAAATCCTCTTTGTTGTTAGATCCATGTGGAAGAGATACCCTCATGACAAAACGTGGGGCTGGAGAGACAACTAACCTTTTTTTCTTTTCTAGCAATCTCTGCTTGGATATCAGCATCAGTAGACTCCAATTCAGCCGCTTCGTCTTCATCACTGACATCACCATCATCTGCTGCCGCAGCATCGACTGGTGCGGGAAGTTTCTTGTTCTGAGCAGGGACATAATAGCAATATAAACATAAATAAATGAATTCCTTCTACACTGAAATATAGTGTTTGGGAAGGAGGGGTGAGTATGAAGAGGTGGGGAGGGGTGTGAGGAAGAGGGGATGGGTATGAAGGGGGTGGGTATGAAGTGGTGGGTATGAAGAGGTGGGGAGGGGTATGGGGAAGAGGGGATGGGTATGAAGGGGTGGGTATGAAGGTGTGGGTATGACGGAGTGGAGAAGGTTTACCTTTATGATCACTTTGCCTTTCAAATCATCGGGAGACGGTAGAGCCGTTTGGTCTTCCAGGACATCTTGCAAGTAGAGTTTATCTGAGCATGGTTTAGTCAAGGAATACATACAGGAAAGATCTTGTAATGATAGATCCTCAGGAAAAATCTTGCAAAGGTAAAGCATGACATAATTCATTATTTAGCAACTTAATTTCTGCTTCAAGAGCTTTAGAATATTAAGCTCAGCTTTCCTCATTTCAAAGGATACCTCCAAAGACACTTCTCAGATATTTAGCCATAACTTTCTGCTGCTGGATGCTGCAGTGATTCTCAATGGACAAGATCAACGGGTATCTGCATGTAGCAAGAAAAGCATATCAGTATTTAATATCAATATTCACAGACCTTTATCTCACCATGTTGTGTATAGTTCCCATTTGTTGGTGTCACTAGTCTCGACGTATTTGAATTCATGTGTGATTTATCAAAGTATTTGTCCCATTTTGGTTTTGTACTCTCCCTATTCTAAACCCTTTTTATACTTTGGACTAAGTTTGTTTTATCATTCTTGAATTTATGACAGCTTTGTGTAATTTAACTTGCAGGCTGAAAGAGTGGTTTCAATCCACAAAAAACAGTTATAGTAATAAGAGTAAGCTATGGAATCAAAATCATCAACTGTCTTGTATCACCATGGCTGAGAAGAGACACCCCTCCCCGTTCTCCATCTCCAATCAGTCTCCCCCCCACCCTCTATGATTTCTCAACATGGAAGCCAATCCTAGTTGTCCACTTACTCAGAAGTCTTGAAGGCATACTTCTCAATAGCTTCAATAGCGTCTTTAAACTTGATCTTAGAAGTGAGGGTGTGACCGTGGTAAACTACAGGCTCCTTGTCATTACCATCCCAGCAATCCACTATGGAAGTAAAATAAACACAAAAATACCGTCAAACAGTTACAAAGAAGACATATGGAAGTACAATGGAATTTGAAGGTGCAGATGTTTCTTGAGTTTCTTCAGATGCAACCAACGAACAGTTCCTAAATATTCTTTACTTCTTAAACTATCACATTCTAAAGATTGTAGCCACAAATTTTAGAACTTACAGTCTTCTTATTTTGATATTTCATATGGAATATCAAAACAAGAATCATCAGAGAAGAGTGAAACCAAGATTATGAACAGCTCGTTCTTATGCCCTTAAAAAAAATACCCCCACAACAATCAAAATCAATAATTAAAAGTTACCAAATATTGCAAGTCCACTTTGGATTCACACACTGGCTGAGCACCAAACATCGTCATCTTCAACCAACTGAAAAATGCTTACATCATCACCTTCAACACACTGAGAAACGCTTCTCTAAGCCCAAGTTGCAACTGGTTTAAGCGCAGTGCAATGGTATACATCTCTCATCAAGATTCTCTTGCCCATACTAATGCTCATGCAAAGCGAGCAAAGGGCGTATGATACTTTTACGCTTACGGTAATGCTGATGATTCCTTTTTTATACATACTAATGTTAATTATCGGCTTAGCAGAAAGTCAGTAAAACCCACTTGTGGTTGATTTTTAGTCATTTCTTTATTTAGTCGACAAGGGTTCAATGAAGGGTCAGAACATAATGAAAAGCGTCCACTTGGCTGTCTCCAAACTAATTTAAAGGGGAAGTAGTACAAACTTCTCAGTCAGTGTGTCTTATGTCATATTGCTTACAACAAATGTGTTTGGTTTTTTTTTCAAATTAGCTTAAAATTATAAGAAAAGGTGACCTAGTTTTGGGGGACTTAAAAAAAACCTTAATTTCAATTTGATGTTTATGTTTCGATTGCTGACTTAATTTCATGTAATCTCAGATTTGGTAAATTTGATCAGCAACGAACTTACAAAAAGTTCCCTTTAAATGACATTCAGTATGGCATGTGCATATGAGCTGGCTCGTTTAGAATGATGAATCACAGGAAAGGTGAGCTGTAGCGTTTAATGCAAACCATGTTTGACGCTATAGATCTCAATTAGCAACACTCGACGGTAAGTCAAGTGCAAGCGAACTATTCCCCATACCTCCCTCTCCAACCAGTCCAGGCTAGAAGTGCACTACATCCAAGTTCACCATTGTTACTTATGAGTAGAGTTGACTAGTTTAAACTCAATGTTTATGTTGACCAAAGTCTACAACAGAATCAAATTTCCTCGAACTGTTGGAAAATTAAGGGCAACGTCACATGGGATAACTTATAGACACCTATTCCAAGCAGTCTACAAGAGGAGGAAATATTACGTTTCAATTTTTTACATCCAATTTCTTTCAATTTTTTACATGTGCATGTAGGCATGGGGGGGGGGTGGTATGGCTGGCATGGTGGGCATGCACCTTTGACACTTCTACCTCAAAACGTTCCCACATGGATGTCATGACAGTTACGCTCTCCCGCACATACTGCATGATTGCACAGAAAGAATTTTGGAGCGAGGTTGTTACTGCCACTGAAATTTTGCAATATGGTGACTGCCCCAACACATCCGGCAAGGATTTCAGTCAGACTCAGCAATCCACATCCCCATTAAAATATGACAAAAAATCAATGCAATGTATTTGTCAATGTTATTGTGGGCATCGTATAAATGTTTCTCAAGAAGATACAATTGACTCATTGTTGATATTGAGGTTTGCAATGCATTGTGACAGCAATTTTCCAAACTTTGGACGGCCTCTTAGTGAACTGCGTGTTCAGATGATTGAACATTACCGACTTCAGAGACCATAGCAGCTGCAAGGAGCTTGTCCCAAGACTCTCACAAGAGCTGACCTGACTTCATTCAACCCAAAACACCATCATAAAGGTCATATCCACAATCCACAATTTACCATGATTCTTATACTAACTTATTACCTATCAATTATAAACCAAAACAAAAATTGTCTACATATTTTTCCCAGACATTTAAATGATAAAGAACATCAGCAACCTCAGCCATTTACAGGTGTACAGAGAGGATTATAAAGAAATTTACAGTCTCTGATGAATTCAAGATTAATGTGACCATTGGTGTGATGAATAAATAGTTATTAGTTAAAATTAACGATCCGGCAAACGAGCTTATGTTGGTTGATGTATACAAAAACACCCATCCAGTGTTGTGGCTGTCCCTCAAGACTGTTATAGTAATGGAGGTCCAAGGCTGAGACCCATGCGTCTGTTATGCATTAAGCATAATGTGTTCTGTGTAGTGCGTGAAGATGAAAATGTAAATTCGGCAACTAGATCAGTAAGTCTCAATATTTTGTAATGTGTCATCCGTGTTATGTAATTTGTCTACATGAATACAATTCAGGAAGCAATTGAAAGGACAACAGATCAAATGAGCAGTAGATCTTGTTGTATACTTTCCTGTGTGCGAATATCCAGGGAACCTGGGGTTCCTTTTAATTGCTTGTTCATTCAGGCATAATATTTGACACTTGAAAAAAAAGGCAGATTATCAAACCCTGGTCATCTGAGGGAAACAAGACTACAACCTTGAATGGACTCCAGTGGCAAAAAAAACCTTGCACTATCTATACATACCGAACGTAGACAGAAACACAGTTTTTTAGCTTAAGCTGCTGTACTCACATTCAACACATCTACAGCCCCTCTGTAGAGCACGAACGTAGGCCTCAGTACTGCTGGGTCCTCTCAGCTGATCTTTCATCAAATAACTATTAGAAATAAGAACACAACATATAAGATGCAAGACTCATAAATATCATAGTGTGTCATGACCTAGCAATCTAGAGCATGGGACTCAAGTCACTTGAGTGTAGATTCCAATCAATTTTACTACTTCAATTTGTAACATGTATTTATTAAGAGTTTTTCAGGCCAAGTAGGCATCTCAAAGCTATAATTTACCCCCCTTCATTGAGCTTTCAGCATTCCTTAAAACCATCTCAACTCAATAGGAGTATGCAGCACCGGCAGCCAAATTGGTGCACAGCTTGATAAGCATTCACATCAACAATCTCTACCCTCAAATGTGCTAATTTACTCCTGATTGATGAGGAGCAATTAAAGTCAAGTGTTTTGCCCAAGGACACAAGTGTCAATGACCAGGATTCGAACCCACACTCTGTTGACTTGGCCACCAGTGATCAAGTTCTATTTCACTGACTACTCAACCCAACACATACAAAACAAAATGTGTAATCAGAATTGCTTTTCAAAAAACCTGTTTGGGAGAAGTCTACTCAAGAAGGTGCCCTGTAGGAGCCTTGCCACAAGAGTCATTGTAAGGCCACCAACTTCCTTCCATGCAAAAGATCTTTTAGGTAGCAGTACAAGAGACAATTTGCTAACAGTCCCACCAATCCAGATACAATTATGTGAACATTTAAACAGCAAAAATGTTCCTTATTAGCAAAGGCCTGAATCTTTAACTTGTAAATTGCCTTGTGTGACATGACCCTAGTTATGATGGTAAACATTGTACATGTACAATAAACAAGAAATGGAGTTGAATTCCCTCCATTCATGTCACAAAGTTCCAGGTGAGGTATAATTGGAATGGAAGGGAAAGTTTGCTCACGTGTTGTGTGAAGAGTTGATAAAGTAGTGTGCAAATGGCTGTTTCATGTCTTGATATATGGTGCCATGGTGTGGATTAAACAGCATGCCATTGGGTCCCTTCATAAACAGCTGGAAACCTGTGGTGCATAGATAGTGGTGAATCCAGAAAACAAAAACAGTGTACCATGGTGATGCCGCCACCTCTAACATGATGCCATCATTTTAGTCATGTTCCCTATGTGCTATAGCAGTCATGAATCCTGACTCTATATCAAAAAGGGACCAGACTATTCTGATCTTCCAGCCTCGGTTTGGTTGTAATGATTAAAATAAAAAGAAAGAAAAGAAACAAAACAACATGGAAAAATCCTCCGAACCCAATTGTCAGAAAGAGACACTCCAGAAGCAGTTTAATGATATATGTTTTTATAAATATGCATCATTATAATCAAATTAGGAAACCAGATTACAAAAATTCAATAAAATAAACAATCCCTCAAAATAACACCACATTTCCTAGCATTATGATTTACATGAGTTCCTCGTTACTCTGACCCAACAGATACATGTCCCATTTTGCATTCATCACCGCAATGAGATCATTTGAGTAAACTAATGGAGGATTACATTCAGTGAATAAAAACATTAATCATTTCTATATAAATACAATAAAGTGTCCATGCAACAATTAATCATGCAAAGAATATAAAGGTAAGGGTAAAGTTCCAATGATCACATTTATTCAGAAGTGTAGCATTCACTTTAATGACTTGATTAAGGGAAGGAGGATTTGACACTTTGCATAGTGGAGATACAATCTAGAAAAAATTATGGAGAGGACAAAAAGTTATTCATCTAAAAGTCCACTTCATATCCTTAGGTTTATTGAAAAACATTCAAATCTTAAGTTCCAGGGGTCAAAATACAACTGAATTCACAAACAGTAACAAAGTAGCATACCCACCTTTAGTAAAAAAAAGAAGCATACATTGAATTAACGTTATGTGAGTCAAATTTCACCATGATTTGTCACTACAGCAGCGTGAGTAGGGGTTTAAATGGTCCTTAAAGTACAAACAAAAAAGAACTAACAATTTTTGAGAGTACGTACCATCAAAGCTAAGAATATTGCGTTCTCGGCACTCCACGGTAGGTTCGTACTTCTCTATTATCTCTTTACACCACTGCGGCTTCACCTGTAACCGCTGTGATTCAAAGCAAATTCAATCTACAGTTAACATGCCCGCCCATAGGATCAGAGGACAACACATTGACCAAGTGCTTTTATGGCATCTCGGAAACGACAACAACAAATTTGATTTCTATCAAGCAGATAAGAAAAAAGCAATGATTAAAAGTAATGATCTAAGAAAATAAAAACCTCTACGACTGAGCCTTTGATGGAGTTTTAATGCTTTCTCTGATTAAATTTTCCAAGTAAAAAAATATTTTATTCAAATAAAATTTTATGACCACAAAAACAAACCTGTAAAAGGTTTGCTTTTTTTGTTGTAACTATTTCTGAAAAGTTATTCAATAATTCAGTTGTGCATGAACAACTTGCAAAGTTTTCTTTGAGATTTTTTAAAGTATTTGTCTCCATTAATTACATACAATTTGGTTGTTTTCCATTCCTTTTCTTGAAAATCATAAATTTTATACGCTTGTTTTTACCCTAACAGATACAAAATTTAGAAAAATGTTAATAGTACATGTGGTCTGGCTGTGCAAGACTGATTTTTAACAGTGTTTATTTGTCAACCTATGGAGGCATATTGTTCCTGCCAAGGACCAAAGCTTCCCTGAATGCAATTTGGAACCAACATACCTTCATTTCCTCATGCATAAACTGCACAAATTCAGCAACGGTCCAGTAATCATCTTCGCCTGAATATCTGTAAGGGAAGATATCAAATAGTTTTGTTGATTAAGAAAAACAAACTATTTTTGTCATTCCTGATAATAGGTTATCATAAATCATTGGGTGGGTAGTGGGTTCAAATCCCACCCGAGTGGCACAACTGTGGATTTGGTTTTTCTGCAGGCCTCGTGAACACAAATCAATGTGGAGTAAAAGCCGCATTAATACTTTTTCCCACATGCTTTTTTTGTTGCCCCAACCCCACCTTAAAATAAAACTAAAACCCCCTTAACATCAAGTATACTGTGCATTATCATGACAATGTGGACATATTCAAAATGAACTTTATCTCCTATGTAAGAATGACATTGTTCAAAACAATGAAGCTAGCTTTAAAATTGTGAATAACTTTTGCTGTTGTGCTTCTCATTAAGCATTAGTTGCTATGCCTGCCTGGAATTACACAATGGCTTGCCCTCTCAAAGATGAGAATCCAGGGCTGAAACTTTCCTATTCATGTCAACTATGTAGCATTTTATGACATCAACTGCATTTGATAGATGTTTAATCAATGTGGTACCCACTGCTAACCCAGGACCTGCCTCTAGCCGCCGGGGTAGTTCAGCGGTCTAGTGGTAAGACATCTGCTTTAGCAATGCAAAGGTCGCGGGTGCTAATCCCACACAAGAGATTTGCCTGTGTATATTTTATTTTACAGAATTCGGGAAAGTACTGAGTATCCAGTGCTTATTACCCATAAGTGTAAGGGTAAAAACTAATTATAATATCTGCATTGGTACATAAGTTTAAAAACAGCAACAACTGTTATAAAGGTTCAGCCGACACCAGAAACTCCTTATTTTATTATTCGGACAGATTGTTTTCACTCCCCCTTTACTCATTTCCACTCTTTCCATATGAAAAGCTGATCCTACAATGCACTTCAAGCATGACTAACCAAGCAATGCTTGCAATCATCTCAAGTCAACAGAAAAACCAGCTCACTAAACTGTTTGCGTCGTGCACCATTACCCTTTCACAATCAATTCTCAGGGATGGTTACTTCCCAGTGGGAAATAACTGTTAATCTTTTTTATCTTCAAATTTTGTATACAGCATTTGTACATGAAGCAGTTAAAATTGTGTGGGCGGCTTATCATTAAGAGACAGCGCTTGAGCCCTCTGACAAATCTATGATCTGTTTGCTGATAAAAGTCTTCGCCAACACACGGATTTCATTCAATATCTTGACAAAAAGTCCAACAACTATACTACAAATAAAGGGCTCTATAAAAAAGGACATAATTTTACCCAAATTTGTTGGCACATGTTGTTCAAATTAGCAATAGATGATTCTTTGATACAGTCAATATAACCCTACAATTAATTAAATAAATAGGTCTAGTGCACCAGTGGCTAAGTTATAAGGGTGTGGGTTCGAATCCCCACCGTGACACTCGTTTCCTTGAGAAAGACACTTAACTGTAATTGCTTCTCTGCACCCAGGGATAAATGGGTACCTGTGAGGGCAGGGATGGTTCTAGTGATTGAATTAGCTTGGTGTGGTACATACTTGGCAGTACAGGCTATACTCAAAGGGAGCTGAGACGGTTTAAAGAATGAAATAAATTAATTTGTGACCAAGGTAATAATGTTCATGCGCCATAAGAGTCAAAATCAGCCCACACCGATGCTATATGAATGTCTATTATAACTGAATGTCTTGTTTATATTAGTATGAATAATTGGGGGTAGTAGTAAAAGGCTCTTAAACAACTACACTATGCTATAAAAGTAGATGAATGCACTTAATAGCCAATTAATTGGGTATTATTAGCAGTAATAACGAAGAAGTTGGGACCACTATCTGAATACAAGAATATCCTACAAGTTTCACTGCTAGGAAGTTGGCTGATCTTGCCTCTCAATATAAAGGGTATTCATCCATGGATACAGCGTACATGTACATGTGCACAAAGGCAGGACATCCGAGTGAGTCACCACCGGGCGTACTCCATTTAGATTTAGCAGCTTCCGAAACAAGCCCATATAAATGGGTGTATGGAATGGAAATGTCCAAAGGCTCTGCACAAGGTGGGTGTGTCTACGCCACCTAAACAATATTGGGTTGCTCAATCAACAAGAGTTGTTACTTGTTTTCATCATCAACGCTCAAATGGTTCACAATGGGGCTTGGAAAAAAATCTGGGTTTTGTTTAGGTATTTTAGTGTTGTACATTTTTGTAGAGTATTTTGCATTTTGTGCTCTCTGGAAGGGCTGTTAAGTTGTTATCATTATATTTTTATTATCAATAATGGAAATGAGTTCCATTATTCCTTATGCGACATTACCTTCAACAGTCCTGTTTTTTTAAATTCTTTTATGACAATACTTTGCTATGCACTGACAATCAACCTTAGCATGGTGCGGATACCAGCCAACATGTCACATAATATACATTGCATGGACTGGTTCCTTATCATCTTTTGCTTAGAGGAAAATTTGATAAGCAACTTTGAGTCATAAACAACTTGATAAAACTTGGCTGTTGGTCAACTTTATGGGAAAAAAACTAATTTTGCCAAACAAATATTTTCTCCAATAAGTTACAAGCAGGGAATTGGTTACATATATCACATGGTGCGCTTTTGACAAGGGAAAACTGCTAGCAAATTACATGTAATGTTCTTTACACTGCTGTGAAATGAGGTCATAGTCAGTCATCAAAACCAATTCTCCTGCGATCTTGAGAGTAACTGACCTTTTAATTTTATTTTGAAGAATCCCTAATGAAGTTATCAAGAACCACATGAATACTGTGGGTGTAAAACACGACTTAATTCAATTAAAAAAGGAAAGAAAAGGCCACCCACATAACAACAACCCAAACACCAACCATGACATCTCTATGTAAACTACTTTGACATGTCCAATTATAAACCTCAATGCCAAAGAGGTGTTCACATCTGGCCTTTATACAGAGTGGTTAACCAGAATATATCACTTCAAAAATGTACTTAGGTATTTTGGCTGGTTACCGGTAAACAATTTTGTGCTGAACAAAATTCAAACTTAATAGAGCTAAGCTTCTTAATAGTTTGAATTTTGCTCAGCACAAAAATATTTGACCATATTGAAGTAAAACAAATCACTTGCTCTCACAAGACTGAACAACTACCAGACAAAAATTTAAAAACATACAATGCAAGACAAATATGCTTGATTGAATACTTTAAACACTTATGACATGGCCATGCAGGTGTCAAATATCCTTCTTGTTGGGACACCCACCAAACACAGAAGAGCTGACACTCAATGGTATGAGTTTAAGAAAGCAGAACCAATCAGGAGGCCATTTACGTTTTGTGCATTTTTACCACAGGTCATTTTGGTTAGGAAGCAGTTTACAAAAGCTAATTCTCTTTTCTTCTAGAAACAAAGAAGGAAGATGGATTGTACAGGAACGATTCTCACTCTTGAAAGACTTTGACAAGCTCTGGCCTTCGTGTGACCATTCGGTAGAAATTGACAAACTCATCTGCGTCTAAGGCTTGGGTGACAGTTTTACCTTTGGCATCTGTGTGGGTCTGGACATCTGCTTTCTAAAAGAAACAAATATTTACATTTAAAATTTGTTTTCGTTCTCCCACTCTTTGAAACTAATGAGCTGAAATTGACAGAAAGGTTAGTGGAAACTGCTGCTTATAATTTGAGTCAACCAAAAGATAAAATGCAAGATTTACCATTTAAACTACCGATAGGCAGTTCTATAAATTCTCACATTACATTAAACACAGGTATCAGAAATAAAGTCAGTCAGATTTCTGATCTTTGGTCATTGTAATGTGATTAATCACGGATATGCCCAGATGTACTTAATATTCAGAAGGCAGCTTTCTGTGACCACAACATGAGCAAGACCACATTTTGCAATTTGGGCTTTCATTCATGTATCCAGCGAGAACTTCGTCAAATCTACACTCTGTACCTCAAATAACATCTTGGCGTGGCTCTTGTCCATCTTAATGTTCATCTTCTTGAGTAGTTTCAGGCACTCCTCAAAGTCTACCGAGCCATCCTGGTTACGGTCCGCCTTCTCAAACGCCTCCTTGATCCAACTTAGGAATTGGGTTAAGGAACAACTCTTGATTTGGATTTGAAGAAAATACACCAAGTAAAAGTTTCAACTGTACAACAGTTGATAAACTTCATTCTTATAAGGGCAGAGTTGTTTTTCCTGAGTAATGACCAGGAGCATGGAGGCAATGGAGGCAATGACCTCCTTTGCCTCAGTAAAGTATCAGGCCTGATACTTTGTTTTTTAAAAGGGTAAGGACATTTTTCCAGAATAAACATGATAAAGGGCACAAACATTTCTGAAGTATACCCAGGACCAGGCAATTGAAGTCTTTGAATTTGTCTGTAACATCTCCATCGTCAAGAATGTTGAAATTTCCAAATTCAAAGGATACGAGGCCTGCTTGGCTTTGACATCAACATTCTGTGCTTTCTTCTGTGCCCATCCGAGCCCTTGAACCCAGAGTCGTGCTTCATCTCGATTCTGAGCAACAAGATTGATGGTGTGATTCTCTGCTCCCACGATCAGAGAGAAACACATCTCTTTTTTGTACTTGTTTTTCACTTTGCTGTTCTTGAAAGTGTCCGTCTCGTGGCCTGTGCGTATCTCATGGATGTCTTGTATAGGGACTATTAAATTATTTAAAATAAAAATAGTAATGAGGGTTTGAATAGTTCCAAAATCGGCAAAGTAAAATTAAGAATTAACAAGAGGGAAAATAGAAAACTTGAAAGTTACATTACAGATATAACTACACCAAGCGTAAATAAACATTATAACGACACGATACAGTCATAAAAGAAAAGCAAGAAGATATGCACTGCTAGAAAATGAAAGAATGATTGAGAAAATGAATTTGATCAATACTTCAATGCCACTCGGACTTTGTCTAAAGGACGTAACTTTTGCCTGGACTTTTCCCTTCAAGAACCCAAAACTCTACTTTCTTGTCATGTCCTACATTCCATAACATTTGCCAGCAACTTTAGAATCATTTGAAACCAAATTAGAATCATTCAACTGCTTGTGTATGGTGGAACAACTGAGCATGAACCCATTTCCTGTGTTAAAGTTGTGTAATATGCATTTTATCATGACAAACATAGGGGAATTCAATTTATTTTTACATCAAAGCACATATTTGAATAATTAACGGTAAATTATGAGGGAAAAGTGTAATTCCGAAAAACAAAAGAGCAGCAAAGATGTGGATAGGGTTTGCAAAAAGCTCCCTCAGTACACTTTCTGTGCTTAAGGATTGTTTATCCCTAAACCACCCATACACATCATTATTTAAACAGTAGTACAGTTCTAGTTTATGAGAAATGAAATACAACAAGCATACAAATTCAGTTGACTGTGTACTGTGTACAATCACCACATGATATTGTATTGCATAGTGACATAATGCATCTATCATTGAAAACAACAATGGGTAATATTGACTGGTCAATCAGTAGGAGGATTGACTCTGTACTGTGTATACATTCCCCACATGATATCATATATTATTGCAGGCTGGGCATAGTGCATGATTTTGTATCATTCATGGATAGTATTGGATGTGAGGAAGTAATTTACATGTAGCTACATTGATACGTACTCTTATATCTAGAAGCTGTCTTCTTTGATGGGTAATACTCCAGAACGAGCCCATCCTCGCTTAAGACGAAGGTCCGATTGAATGTCTTAGCACCATTCTCTCTCACCTTCAGGAACTTGGTTCCTGCTTGCAAGTGTTGCATCACTCGGTTCCCTGATAGGATAAACAAACCATGAACGATTACCAAACAACAAACACAAAAATAAATAAAAAATACAAAATACTGACATCTGGTGAAAAATAAAACCATAGATCTACAGTTCAATTTTATAACAATAAGTATATCACAAATAAAACATATACCTTATCAGTTTGAATATAGTTTGAATGTAGACCCATTCATCAACAACAACAAAAATAGTGAAAATTTCATATCAGAGCAGAGGGAGGGACAATAGACAAAACACAAGGAACAAGAAAACGTTCAACCCTAATGACCCACTGTTATCATAAGTTGCCTGGCAGAGGAAAGTAAACAAATTAAACTTATGAAACTGAAACAAATATCAAGTTGAAAGGTTGAACATTTCTCATTATATTTATAATATTTGGCTTTGGAAACAAAAGTAGCAACATTTTATAGAGGGCAAACAATTGGCATCAGACTAAAGTAGGAATGCCTGTTTATTGTATGAAATTTTTATTCAGTATTGGAATAAAAAACTATATCTTCAAACAAGAGACTGATTTGAAATAATTGACAGGATTTGAAAATAACTGATTGACCTGAAATGACTGATTGATCTGAATTGACTGATTAATAATAAGAAAAAAACCTAATTGATTTGAAATAACTGGTTGATTTGAAATACCCGATTGATTTAAAACAACTGACTGATTTGGAATAACTGATTGATTCGAGAACTGGATGTTCAAATACAAAAATATAACAAAATTAATTTAAAAAAAACCCAGATTGAACTCTTGACAGAAACATTTAAAAGCAGAAATAAAATGAATCATTTTTGAAACTCAATCCTGGATCCTATTCAGCAATGCAACCATGCAGTCGCCAAATAATGCCAACAACCTTTTTTCTTGGTGGACACCAACCCCATTTCCACACATTTTTAAGGATACATGTATATCCCTTTCTCAACTAAAGAGAAGAGTACAAAAGAAATAACAATAAAGCAAACAGTTTAGCATGCAGCCCTAATCGTTTATGCAATCAAAGGCATTCCATACGTGTTTCATTATTCTGAAGACAAACACTGTCTAGATACCAAATCGTAGTACATACTACATGTAAACACAAAAGTACTCCTGTAGATTTCAGAAGTACTGTGAAAAAAATAACTAAAAAGTTTCTTTCTACGAACTCCTACCAATTTAGATTGAATTTGACACTTTCTAATAACTAGGGAAAACAATGTGAAAGAGAGAAGACGTTCTCTCTGGATTATGACGGGACGTTCTTGAAGATCACAAGGCTAACATTTGCCCTAAATCTTGCCTAGTGTCTAGATTCCTGTTAGCATCAGACATTCTAATTTCAAAGGAAATTCCTATGTTCTCAAGAAAACTTTCCCTACAACAAGTTCCTAGCTCATTTGACACATTGAATTATTTTCAATGTATCGACCCCCAAATAGTTACCAATAGTAACCATCAAAGCATTAGTAACCATGGCAACCTTCAGTGGATTTCACTTCCTGCCTCTCACTTCCTCTTACTGTCTTACTCAGCTTCCTGTCTCAGTGCCACAGATTCTTCTCACAGGCACCAAGCTCCAGAGACTTGTTTCTCTTTTATTTCTTCATGGTCTTCAGTGAGACATCTTTCCCTAGAGTATGTTTATTAGCTGTAACCATAGAAACAACCCAAAGCAACAGGGATGGAGGAAATAAAGTTTGCAGACATCATAGTGTGACTTAAGAAGGTGGGAGTACTAAGGGAACATACACTGATCCCGTTTTTTAAAGACTAAACAAGTAAAAGTCATACTTTTATCACACAAGAATTGCAATTTTGTTTGTGTGTCGCTGTGCAAGCATTTTGGAATGTTTTCACATTTTGGGGAGGGAGTAAATGGTTCTGAAACCATATTGGATGTACCCACAAATGGTGGCCCTCTTTTCTACATACAATCATATGTGTACATTTTAACATAGGTAGGGGCCTAACACCTTGATATTCAATAGTTACTTTTTATTCTGGCAATAAATACACAATCTCCCTTTTAGAAAATAAATTGCCAAGATATATACATTATATTTCCTTTTTCCAAAAAATAAAAACTCCCATTGTCTACAGATTCCAGAAAGTCCTAATTATCACATGAAACGGAAACCTTTTTACACACGACGTGAAAGATTATAAAAGGAACAGCTGAGATATCCCATCATAGACAGATACCCATCTACTCACCAAAGTTCAAAGTTCAAAGTTCAAGAGGGAAAGCCATCACCACATGCTAGGAACTTCCATTTCCCCCAAAAAATTCAATAGCTTTTTTGTATTTTAGCAACACTGTAGTCATAGAACATTTTTGAGACAGCGTAATAATCATGCCACAAAAAATAGCGCTAAAAAATCCCCTTAAAAATATGGCATAAGGCCAATCTTTATTTTATACGACATACCCTGTCAATGTAGAAATTACCAATCACAAAAACCATTGATCCGGGTCAGAGCGGGATAAACAAACGAACTGTACCTTTGAGTTTCAGACACAAACATTGTAGATATTTTGTTTCAGACACAAACATTGTAGATATTTTGTTTCAGACACAAACATTGTAGATATTTTGTTTAAGATGGTTTTGCTGAAACCACAACTTTCAAAGTTGTCTCTGTTTTCTTAAGTGGATAGAACTTAGAGCAAAAGGCATGCAATTTCTGAAATATACAGTATACTTACAACATACTTCCACGTCACTTTCAAAGTTCAGTAAACAATCTATGCCTTTCAATAGAAATTGTATAGCTGGTTGTGGCAAACAACAAAAATTTAACAAGTTTTTAAAACAAAAAATGCAATTTTTTTGATTTCCATGTTGTCTGTTAGAAAATGTATATTTGCACAAGTGTTGAGTTTAACATTGCCAGATTCATGTACAAAATGTAGTTTGACTATATAACTAAGGATAAATACTAAAAACCACTGTGAGTTAGATTTGACACAATGTCTTTGCTGATCTTGAACCAGTTGACATAGCAAGGACCACAGTAATGCCTCAAATGAAACATATTTTAGATGACTGCTGTCCCAGCTAAAGACGTTTCAACGGCTTTTCCAGGCTCCATTTATGGTGTTTTTGAGGACTGCTGTATTGATCAGACTAACACAGTCAAAAAGGAACTTGTTAATCACATAAAACTGTGTATATTTTCTTTCTACAGCTGGAACGAGGTGAACCATCAAGACAAGTCTGACCGATGACAACAGAACACATTAATTTGTTATCAGTCTACAACATAAATTATTGAAAATTTAATTTTGATTTTCAAATATTTCCTTTGACCTACCGAGCCACCCACAATTTCGAAAAAAAGGTTAAAATTTGCAAACACTGGTAAATTCTAAATGGTTCCTAAAGTACAGAAAACCACAGTATGTTACAAACAGGTCAGTACATGTAGTACAGCATCCAGCACACAGCAAATGGTAAACCTGAGCTAGTGCACTCTTAGTCCGTTAACTGCACCATAGGATTGGTGTTAATCATTGATTTACTTTATGAGTCATTGATTTACTCATCTTACAATGTAGTACAGAGTACCTCTTCAAACAATTATTGCATACGAATTTGACATGCACATGGATGTTTTATAACTTGTGTGTAAGTCAAAAAATCGTAAATCAATAAAAGCAAATTGTTAATTCCTGATGCAAGATTTACATCTACTTAATTTACATCTTGTTAATTATAGAGTATCGGTGCTAAAGCAAACCTACATGTAAACTTGCCTCTTTGTGACCAGGCATGCTCAATATACATGTAAATGTGTATGTCTAAAAACTGTCTTACATAATGTAGCTTTATACCTCAGTTCTGGCTAGGAGTACAGTCTGGACCAAAATTGAAAATACAAATTTCGCCTTTTAAAAAGGGACTCCAAGGTAAAATTCACTTTTTGGATCCACTCAATTTCCAATACATAGAGTCCTTATGAAGATGAAAACAAAATTCAAGTCTCTAACCTTATGTCAAAATGGTGTAAATTGTCACTGTGTTTGATACTCTTCAAGTGCAATTTTTGTTAAAATCCAAAAACATTTGATGTTGTCACATTTCACATGGTCTGAATGTTTTTGTAAAGACATTTTAAAGTTCATTCCCAAATTTTGATGATATTCAATCAAAAGGCATTGAATTTTCACCAACAAATTCCTCTTTGGAATGTACAGACCCATTTGTTTTTGATGTTCGATGATGTCACATTTTAAATTTCCCTATGAAAGGGTATCCAATAAAAACATTGAAAAGGGCATTTTCTACCTTTTTAACGTGAGGTAGCGACTTGTAATTTTGTCCACACTTTCCTGAGGACACTATCTTTCATGAGGACTCTATCTTTTGGAAAATGAGCTGAATTTTACCTTGGAGTCCCTCTGTAATTGTGTACAGCAGTAGGGCATCTTCTACTAAAATATTATAATCAACTCAGTGTTATCAAGGCACACATGATCCTGCAATCTGAAGTGAAGACCACCTTTCTATACAATTCAATTAAGTTTTGCCTTTTACTGTCAACATACTTGTATGGCACTGCTGTTTGCAGGGAAACTACATCTCAGAAGAGAATTCTACATAAATAATAGGTTGGATATGAGCAACTACTGTACAGGTCCCTGCACCACGAACCTTGGGCCTTCTTCCTGATTAGAACCTTAATTACAGGTTGTATTTTAATTATAGTAGTTCCATGGTTCTGCCCACAATTACATCACATCACATCAGGAGTATTTCTAGTTAGCTTTCTACCCACATCATATATAATGAGTGATTTATTACAGAGTAAAACAGCCCTGAGTAAGATGTCAAAGCTAATACCTCATCTCAAGTGTCATACATGTACCTCCTGTATGCTAACTGTTTCCACCTGACAGCATTAAGTACCAAGGTACTTTACCCATCATAAGAAAAAGGATCTGGAATTACAGCTTGAATCACTGTTCCTTGTGTTTTCACATTTTAAGCTTGAAAGTGGCAAACTATTGATTTTAAATAAGGTATCTCAAGATTGTCATGACCAAAAAGCTTCAAAGAACTTCACCCATCACTATTGGTAGACACTCCTACCCCACTAGCCCTTGTCACAACAGTCCACAGTACACAAGCCATGGGGCTTGTGTTTCCACATTATATCTTCTGTATAAAAAACAAAAAACATGCACCCAATGCTTGTCTTTTAAACTTCATAAGAACAATAATGGTTTCTACTTATTGTGCTATTTGTTGCAAATTTTATAATTTAAACTAACCCTTCACAAGGGCACAACCCAAGTCTGTAGCTCTTTAACTTCATTCTGTTCTAGCTTGTTTGGGTAAACTTGCTGTTACTAGTTGCTAGGGAGTAGCCAGTGACTTCCTGTATACTGAACTCAAAATGACCGACCAAGGCCTTGCATAAACTTTACAGTTCAATGTCAATGCAGTAACAGTAAACTGCATTTTTCCGGATGGTTGTACCAGTACAAGGTCAGAAATGGATTCAACTTGTTGGAATGGCCAACTTAACTGATTTGAAATTTGTTTACACTAGAAATGATTGGCCAAGTTGTTTTTCTTACTATGTAGTTATGCATGGTCTCTTAAATATGGAAGAATTTCTTCCATGATGAGTGAAATATTAATGTACAGGAAAACAAATCAGGGGAACAAGGTGTGCATAAATCATTCTTAAATTCTGCAGAATAGTGAATAAGTTTTATAAATTGCTTTTTCAAATAGGCTCACACTTCACTGGTTGTATCCAGGAGAGTGGGTGTGGCATGCCAGTCATGGCAATGTTTACCAGTATTGCTAATACCCAGTGTACATTGAGTGTTAACACCCACATCCACACACACTTGTTGGGCTCTCTTCTATCATTCATTACCAACACAGCTCACTTTTTACACATGCTGGACAGAACTTGGATTTTCTACCCTTAAAAAAAACACTTTGAAGCTGCAGATTCTAAATTTGAAACCTACCCTCTCCAACCCCACCCTGTTTCCCAGATTAATGCCTCTGTACGTTCTTTTTGCACTATACCTATAGTACATGGATTAAACATTTCCTCTGTCACTTGTGCAATGACTAATTACTAGCACATGTGCAAGGCATCTTCTGGTAATATATCCCACAGGTACCATGTTGGTCAATGTTATGATTTACTCACACTTATTGACTTACCTGATTAGTCTGATTGTCGCTAGGGCAACCCAAAACAATCATTAGCTTAGAATGGAAATTAATATCATAACATATATGACTCGGACTTTGATTCAATTATCTTTTAATTTCATGGAGCTTCAAGTATGTGACTGTGTCATGGAGAACAAAAACACTAAGCGGAGGGGGTGAACACAGCAGATGGGATAATTCCAACATGATAGTAAATGGTGTAGTGTGTTCACCGCTTCCTAACAACTAACTTTCAAGAACTACTCTGCTACATGTACATGTATAAAACTGTTCAATCCAAGAGATTCTTCCATTTGTTTTGTTGTAAAACAACAGTTTGCATGTTTAGACAAGCAAAACATTACCACAAAACAAATAACATTAAACTCTGTTTAAATATTTCTATATGGCATAAAAGTTCCATGTCAGATGTCCTTTGATTTCAATAAAAAAGGCTGGAAATTTTGAGTTAGTTAGGCCTACATGTATCGCAAAAGATTAGGAACATTTCTAACGTATTTTCCGGAGAAAACCAAATTTAGCTATGAATGTATTCTAAAGCTCACCTTCAGTATCAGTTCCATTTCTCTCTGTCTTATCCCTCTTACGACTTCGCTTTGAAAGGAAATTCATTTTTAAAGCTCTGTCAGCTCCTAGTTGAATATCTGTGTAAAGAAAATGGTTTACCTCAAGATTAATCTACCATTCATGATGGATTATAATTGAACTTCTGGGATAATCCCATCAAGGTCTTCTGTGAATTCATTTTTGACAGCATTCCTGATGAAACTGTTTCATTAAAGAGCATTGCTATTGGTAATCAATGTATACCCAAGTTAAACAAATCAATTTTTTCTGAATAATTACTTACCTTGTAGTTTGTATAATTTACATGTATGTATGTCAGTGTGTTTGTAATGTGGGTCAGTGAGTTTGGTCACAATGGGTACATTACACCAAGTACAACTGCATACTCCTTAGCCCTAAATACTTGAACATTTATGCTTAGGAATGTACAACAAGATCAAAACATAGTTTTGATCCTAAATAATATAAGAGTCTTGATGTTTCAATTGTATTGTATTCGCCTTACATTCTCTGCTCTATGGTGTTTGAGTACAGATCAAGTACCAAGCAATACAGTAGGGTCAACAACAACCTGTACCAAAAGCGAATCCATTCATCACTAGAACCATGTCAGAACAAACACTGTGCACAAACACGACTGATTCACGCATTTACTATTCAACACAAAAATCAAAACAACTCACCAGCTTACACACACACTGCACAGTTTTCTTGTAGTCCCACTTAAGTCACTATTGTCAACTGACAGGACCCTGTAATATACTCAAGCACTCTGGGTCCAGGTGCACACAACCTCAGAGCTTTACAATCTTACTTCCTTCTAATCTTGTGTTTCCACACTGAATATTACTGCTGCATTACCAAGAATCCTGGACAGCCCAGAAACCAGAATAAGAACAGTGATCCGGGACTTTCCTGTCAGACTGCCCACTCAGTCATCAGTTCAGGGACACAACAACCGCAACACAGAAACTGTAGAAAGTATTGAAACCCATACCCCATGATCACTCATCCAAGACCTCTCTTTGGAAAACACCCACAAAAAGCTGACCTTGATTACCGGGTCATGCACTGTGTGTCATTTGGGACACTCCTACTCTGCATAGTGTACAAGTTTGCAGGTTTGCAGGTTGCAGGTTTATGCATTGCACTGTTTCCATTAGTAAACAATCTAATGCATTTTTTTCATAATTAAGCACAGTCCTTGATCCTCATACAGCACATTTTACCACTGTCATAGGGCTAACAACATGTTAGTGCTGTGGAAAAGCAGTATCATTGACACATTGGTAATAATCAAAGATATAAATGATAAGCTTTTAGTCTTGTCTCCAGAGGCAATTTATACCTGGACTGGACCTGATACTTCATTCTGGTAAAGGCAAGGCATTTTCCTAAGTAAACAGCTAAGGTGTGAGGGAAATCAAGAACATTTCATGGGGCACCAAGGCAATGACCAGGGGCATGCAGGCAAAAAGACATGTTTGTGAGTTAGATTTGATTCATGTCTGGTACAATGACTTGCTTAGTCACAAGGGACCCCTTTAATTTAATACTTCAGACATTATATCACTGTTAAAGTCTCCAGGGCAAGCTCATGCATAATTACATAAGAGATGGGAACACCCATACACAATTCTGAATATGTACTAGCACAATGGTACTAGGCTTTGCCCATCTGGAGGTTTGCTATACAAAAGCTTGCCCGAAAGTAAAGTCACAAAACTGTCTTTAGTCTGGGGAATCCAATTTGAGTGATCACTTGTGATTAATTATTTCACTGTATCAGACATTATTCAAATTCTAACTCGCAAGTGGCTTTATATCACCTCCATTGCCTTATGGACCTGACACCAACAACACTCTTAAAATACATGAATACATGTGAGTTGCCACATGCACTGTATAAATTCCACATACAATTATATTAGTTATCCTTTGTTTGTCTACAGACTTACCATTGTGAGTATTGTTGTTGGTATTAATAGTAATTCTGTACTGAATTGTACAATACAAATTACAGCCTACAAACCCCTCAAAACTAATTAAAAATAACATTTACATGTATTACATGGGTAATTACTAATTAAACCAGGGCGTAATACTACGTTATCCCACAAATTTGTCGTTGATGGTTTTTCCCAACACTAAGCACTGCAGCTCACACTGATTTTCAGGAGTCGTCTTGAAGGTCTCAAGTTAAATCAATAAACATGTAAATTACTCTTAGAGAGATTTACATACAAGATTGGTTTTTGGAAAGCAATGCGCATCATGATTACCAATTGCTTGTTTTCAATTCAATAACTGCACCATCCAACCAACCAACCTGTGGTGATCATCTTAGATGGTCAGGTTAGAGTGAAATCACCTCGATGGTGATCATCTT
>CM021531.1:20379594-20394619 GCA_010994315.2 Pisaster ochraceus
ATTGAAAACTAGAGTCTTCTGATCCCTTCACAAACAGAAAAACCTATTCTATAAAAAAGTCTAATGATTGCCGGCCAAGTCAAATTTAACCATAAATGTAACTAGACCCAATGACTGGTGCACTGTTCTCCTTATTTCGAAATTTCGACATCTTTGGTCGCTGTCAAAATTCTAAAAAAAAGGAGTACAGCGTACCGGTTACTGGGTCACTCGTCAGTGTCACTTGAAAATCAGCCTGAAGAAAGAGTCTAATTCAAACAGGCCATGTTAAGAGAGCTAGCAAAACTGTGAGTGTGAACACTAAAAGATATTACTGTAGGAACATACAAGACCGAAAATTACACACACAGAAACCTCAGTCATACCATGGTCATACTGTCACATGTCCATGATGTCCCTGTCGTGGTTTGTGTGTGCTTACCTAAAATTCTCCGTCCTAAGTAATTAATCACTTCCAAGGTTCTATCCCCACACAGAGATTGGTTATTTATGAAGCATGAAGGAAATTCAATCCCACTAACTGAACTGTCAACTCGTAAAACAGAGACGCTCAATGACGTCCTACCACCACAACACAGCTTAGTTCAGCCATTGTTGTTTGTCAACCACACGTTAAAAGCGTAGCGTTGTTGCATGCTCATATGGGGCTCGGGGTTGTGGTCGTGCCTGTGTTTTGTGTATCGATAAAATAAGGAACGTCCTTCAGAATGACGTACCGTACATGTAGTCTAGTCTCAACATAAAGGTGACAATATTGTCACTCGTCAGATAATCATGTCAAGGCGTGATAGACATAGTTACCGGTCTCTGGAGGATAAATAAACACATTAATGAAGTATAGTGTTACACAAAAATAAAGTGAAATCCGGACTTACAGATATTGCCAAGCTCTGCCCACAAACAGTGAAGTGTAAACAATAACAACTATTTTAATACCGCCCTCTCGTGTTCTACAAAACTTTTTTGCAAACAATTTCCCCGTCGTAGTGCAGTGTAGTGAGTTTCGTGAACACACCTCACATAAGGTTTTACTTCCTTTTAGTTTTACTGTCATTTCGTCTAGTTTGGTCGATTGGTGTCTTGCATTTGAAATTCAAAAACATTCAAGTGGAGTACGTATATTTCTGATACTCTGGTCGATATGTTTGTGGCCCAGTGAGGATGAAGGCTCTTTTGAATATTGTTTAAAAAAGTGTTGGTGGGGTTTTTTTTTGTCGAGGGATCCGTGATGCAAGCAGGAGGCAGGTATTTTAAAAGTGAATTAGGTACGTACATGTAACTGTCATGACTGTCATGACTGTAGTGTTACTGTGTTCAGGTGCTACTGTTTGTTACCTGTGCCAATAATATAGCAATACTCCACGTTGAAAAACAGAATAAGCTGTTGCAAACAGATTACCAACCCAAAGCACCTATTTTTGGTATATTAATTCAAAATATTTGGGTTTGAACAAAGAAAAATTTACTGGAGCGGGACTTGAACCAACGACCTTCGGATTAACGCACCGGCGCTCTACCAACTGAGCTATCCAGCCCTATGTTGGCGGTCTCCCTACATTAGTCAATATCTTTGTTCGGAGGTCCCGTAGCTGCCGCTTCCCAGGACCAGGTTGTACCGTAAACTAAGTTAGGTGTGATCCCTGGCTACACGGCAGCTAAGTAATGCCATGGTTGAATGGCTTCTGACTGGCACCCCCGAACAAAGATATTGACTAGGGAGACAGCCAACATAGGGCTGGATAGCTCAGTTGGTAGAGCCCCGGTACGTTAATCAGTCAATTTTTCTTTGTTCAAACCAAAACATTTTTAAAATGTACCCAGTCAGTTTCCCTAAGTGGTTTATTACTTGATATTAATTCAATAGTGGCCTCACGTTTCGACCCTAGTACTTACTCTCGAAGGCTAAATCATTTAGCCTTCAACTCGAGAAAGAGTCTGCTACTGCTAGAGCGAGGGTCGAAACCTCATGCCACTAACTATTTTTTGTACTCCATGTTGACTTACTAATGTTAAAAAATTAGTATTTGTTTGATTACTTAACATTAAATAAAAAAATTTTTTTTTAGCCATAATGGTCAGAAACTGTAATTTCAGCCCTGTAATTTCTCTTAATCAGTGGAAGATAAATTTGGGAAATAAAATCACCGTGGTCAAAGGATACTGGTGCAGGACTTGCAATCACACAGTTGTGGGTTTGAATCTTGCCAAGTTAACAGCTGATCTTACAATGAGTAGAATAAGTATTGTCATCTAGTTACTAAATTACATAATTTATTGATTTGTGCAGCTCATAATCATAGACGCTAAACCAATGTTTGAAAGATTGGCTGTTGCCTTGCTTGTTGTGGGAGCTTTGCCAAGTTCCCTTGTTTGGGAAGATCACCATGAACAATCAAACAACAAAAAAAGTAGCCAAGGTAAACACTACAGTGATAGGCTACCACTTAATTATCTAAGGAGGCCTTTACTTCAGGAATTTTTAGTGCAATGAAAATTGTAGGCTACAGTGACTTTAGGTCAACCAGTGAGGGCAGGTACATGAAGATCTAACCATTTATGGGGCGAGGGCACCCACTGATTATGTCACTTACTACATTTAATGTGCATATTAAAAATTAAAAATCAATACATCTTTTCACCAAATAGATCTTCAAGGTGTCAAATTCAGCTTTACTTTCATCACGTATGGACAACGATTCAATATTTGGCACTCCCCCAGAGCCAGTTTTTAATCTGAAGGGAAGTTGTCTGTCTTCGGAACTCCTTGAAGACTTGCTGTATGTACAGGCAACACATAATGAAAATACTGCCCAAGCTGCTACCAGTGCAGATGGGGCTTTTAAGCAAGGGAACATTGCAGGTACAACAAATGTCTACTGTTCGACAGCCAGTCACACCTCCCCCTTCCCAATTTAAAGAGTTACAATTATCATAGGAAGAAAAAGTTTCTTTTCTTTTTGACCCCTTATGCAGCCTTAGACCTGTGATTTTTATTTATTATTTGTATTATATTTTTTTCTTTTTTAGTGTGGGGGGGGGGGCATCATGAGCAGGTTAAATGTTTGTTAAAAGTAAAACATTAAAACTATATAAATATATTTTTTCTTTCCTGGCAATCATGAGAACTTATTGAAACTTTAATTTATCTTTTTTAAGGGTCATACTTTAGTAATGACCCCTAAAGAAATCGTGTAATTGTTTTCATCAAATTTTACTGGTTATAAAGATGGTAATGGTGAAAAGCATCCTGCAAAATTATTTTGTCTGAAGTGCTCTCGTTGATTAGAAATCAATAAAAGTAAATTGAACAATTTAAATCTTCAAAGATTGCCGGCAGGTGATTTTTTGAGATTTCTGTAGTGTGTGTTTGTTTCTTTCTTAATAATTTTGCCTATTAAATCTGCATAATGTTGCCAAAAAACAAACGATGACCCTACCTTTGAGAAATAACTCTCTTTTTTGAATTGTTATTTCTGTAAATTGCCATGAAATCAGTACCTAGATTGTAACATGTGGTTTCCAATTCATATGAAATTGTACATGGCATCATCAGTCCACAAATTTTAACCATGCTATGTAAGTTCAATGTGGGAACCACATATTTATTAAAAATAAATATATATATATGAAACCTTTCTGTACAGAAATTATCTTCCTCATGTGTGAGAGGTTTAACCAGCCTTCAGAGTCTCGCTATCTGGCCTTGGAAATTTTTGACAGGTAAGACAGATCCTTCTGATGAAACAGGTTGTGTGTACACAATTACATAATTGCTGCAAAGAACAAACCATTAGTCAGCAGTAACAGGCAGACCCTAACACCCCAAACCCTGATAAACATTTTGTTTGTGATTGCTGCAAAGAACAAACCATTAGTCAGCAGCAACAAGCAGACCCCTACCCTAAACCCTGATGAAACATTTTGTTTGTGGTTGCTGCAAAGAACAAACCATTAGTCAGCAGCAACAAGCAGACCCTTACCCTAAACCCTGATGAAACATTTTGTTTGTGATTGCTGCAAAGAACAAACCATTGGTCAGCAGCAACAGGCAGATCCCTACCCCAAACCCTGATAAAAGAGTTTTATGTGTAACCACTGCAAAGACTACAAAATCCCAAGTAGACACCACACGGCCGTTTTGGTTGTTGGCGATCTTGATGATCAAGTGACTACAGTCAGATCAAGCACAAAAAAGAAAGTGATATGCACAGAGCTAAACTTAACAGTTTGCATGCCCAGAATGCCCAGCACCTTTCAACTAAGCATGTTTCGATATAAAGTAGGCCCCAATGGAAACCATCTACATGTATAACTGTTTGGGCATACCTCTGATAAAACAAATTGTAACAACAAATAAAACAATTTGAACAAAATCATCAAACCTTACAAAAGTTTCTTGCCCCATATCTCCCTGACTGGTTACAGTACCCGTACGTAAACATTATTTCTGACCTGATTGGTCACAATACATAAACACTGTTCCTGCCTAATACTTAACACTATTGCTGCATTACAATGAACATCAGATCCAACTAGAGTGTAAACTGTTACAAAGAGCCTCATTCCCTTCAGTGAGATATGATATGCTTTGTCATTACCCTATCAATGAGAGTATAAAGAATGACACTAGCTTGTTGTTCATCTAGGCCTACAGGTTTTCTCATAGTTAGGCATTCGCAGTGTTTGTGTGTTCTACACGAAAAACAGTAGTTAGGCAGACATGGGTTTAACTGGTTTATACAGGTTACAATTCATCAGCCTCCAACAAACTTGTAGGAGTCACGTGGATCTAAAGACTAATTTTTTTAACTTGTTAGTCTTGTTTTTATTAAGTGGCTTTTTTTAAACGATAATTTTTTTGGAAGGTTTATGAGCAGATATGTCCATGTCCACTATGAGAAAATTCACTCGAGCGATGGAGACAGACAGAAGAAAGTCAAGGCCTGGAAGTCATTCATTCAGAAACTGAAGAAACAACTGAAGCTGTACATGGTCTCATGTGTGCAGATTGCTAGCAAAATGTGCTCTCATTATAAGGTGACAGTCCATTCAAATAAAACTACTGTACACAAGTCTTTACCCATCAGAAGTGTAGTATTTTCTGTAATATTCTAAAAATTTGCTTGAATACTGTTTTGTCCGTTTGTTTTTTCCTTAAAGTATACCTGATGAGGCTAAACTGTTAAAATAAAATGGCTAACACTTAAAGAAAGCTATTTCATGAGATCTATGACTATGTTGTCTCCAATATGAAGTTAGGGAAGTCAGTTTTGAACTTGGGTATGCCTTGACTGCAGTCTTTGCTACTAGAATTTGTATTAATTTGTATTTTCAAAAACAAATTTGTAATTTATAGTTTACATTGCATTACATGTACAATATTGACCATACAAACCCAGATGCAGAAAGCTTGCTGGAAACAGTCCCTACTTAAAAACAAAAGAACCTAGAATAAATGTGAAAAACTAATATCTATTCTTTTCTTTCTAGATCTTGACATGTCGTAAGTGCAGTAGATTTCTTCTAGATGCTGGTCTTGGGTGTACTTCAACTACCATCCTCAAGACAGAGCTGACAGTACTCAAGACCCTAGACTACAAGGTCTATGGCCTCTCTCCCCTCACCTACATCGAGACCCTCCTTGAGATTATGGGTGAGTCTTACAGGGATAATTCAGCATTGGTTTTTGGAAGACTAAATGAATTCCCAATCTGTAGTTCTCAATAACACACCATATAAGCAACCAGTGAGAATTACATCCAAGTAAAGCATCGTACTATGGTTATTTGCTGCAGATGCTTTGACATTATTTCTGACGGCATTGTTTCTCATGTTACAATCAAGGAACTTCCAGAGAATGAAAATACTTAATTTTTTATGATTACTTAATCCTTTCTCAAGGCCACAATGATGAAACGACAAGCATTAAGGTCCTACATGAGATCAGCCTGAAGGTGATGGATCTTGCCTACCTTAGACGAAACATTGTGTATGAAAAACTATTCCAAGTGGCTACCGGTGAAAGTACTGGTTACCAAGAGGATAGGTAAGACATGTGACTGGGTTAATACCTGAAAATTAGGCTTGCTACTCCACATTGTGCAAAGCAATATCTTTAACCGTTACATGTTGCCTTGCAACACTAAGGACAAAACAATGGAAACACATATGGGTGTATGCACTTCTCAGCCAATGAGAGGCATTCCTTTGAACTTGGTAAGGACCCTGTTTGAGCTCGTGGCACCACATGCAAGGAGTCTTTTGGATAAAATTTGTAACATTTACACTCTGATTTCAAGAGTCACAAAATTCCTTAGCTCAGAAAGGCATTAAATATTTTCTTTTCTAGAGAGAAGTTTGCTTTAGTAGAGCATGACGTAATGTTCTTTGCCTCAGCAGTCATCGGTGCTGCATCCTATGTGACTGATAAGAACTCTAGTGACAAGGTGAGCAGAACTCCTTATCACTATATTTCTTTACAAAAGTGTAACATTTCAAACAAAAACCATTTACAGTTGGATTGACTTGGGACAAAATTTAGCCCCAACCCTAAAAAACCCAAAACCTGTGCCTACGTCATAAAGCTATTCATCAGAAAACGTTGCTCAAACATTGTTTAACTGAGCAAACCAGTAACAACCAAAGTAAACTAATGTAAACGGTAGTTTGGTAGGTAACCCTTTATGCTAAGCAGATGTGGTTCTCTAAGCCCTTTCTGATAGATCCAGAGCTAAAGAAGTATTCTAACAATCATCCTCCGGTTGTACCCCTAACAGAATGTGCAGGTACAGTTAGTTATCAGTTAGCTTGATCATGTTTATCAACTTAGCATTTTGTACTTTCAGGTAATTAGCCATGTTGGTCGGATCACATGCACGCCAGTTAATGATATCCTACAGTTTGCTACAATCTTGGTTGAAAACTTTCTCTGAATAACTATGTTTAAGTCATGGCTGACATCACGGGTAGCATCTTTGCCTGCCTAGGACTGCTTGTCTTTATTTGGATAAACACTTGAAGGAAAACAACATGGGTAAAATTTTCTTAAAGTCACAAGTGAATGCTCAATTTGAATTCTTCAGACTAAATAAAGTATTGCCTTGCCACCTGGTTAGGGGCAAGCTTTTGTATGTTTATGTAAAAAGGACAGCAAACAGAGAGACATGATTCCTGATAAAATTTGTGGCAACAGGGTACCAATCAGAAGGTTGCTAAATGTATGCAAAAGCTCGCCCCAAATTATGTGTAACAGCAGTTGATTTTCATTTAGGATTTAAAAGTTAGCACTTAATTTATGACCAGGCAAGTCAATGAACCAGATATTATTCATATCAAACTTGTAAAGCACTTCTTTGTTGAATTTGGTGCTTATTAATTAGCTTTGATGCTAAGCAATAAACAGCAATACGGTATATACATCACATGACCCTTTGGCTGGTTGGCCCTTAAAACCATTAAGCAAAATTGTTCTGTAGCAACCTTGTTTGCTTTACAACAGGGCTTAGGTACAGCATACAGGCTGAACTCTGCTGCTTTCAGTTATTAATTGAACGTTCGCCATGAACAGTACACTGTAGGCTCAGTTCACTTATGGCAGTTGTATTACCAACAATGTACAGACAATGTTACCTGCAACACACGGAGCCTGGACTTCATGCAGGCACAATTTATACAGCGTAGTGGAAAAACCCACAAAATGTTACATTACATAGAGATTGCACTATCTGATCTTTATCAACTTTTGATGTGAAGAAAGAGGGCACATCTCAAAACTTATTCGGCTGTTAATTTCATATTTTTTAGATCGTCTATATTGTATCACTTTCCAAATCCTTTCTGAGGTTCAATTTCATGAAGCTGTTTACAACAGAACTCTATGCGTAGAGTGTTAAGCACATAGTTCTATGGGCCCAATCAGTGCTAAGCAGTGCACAGTGCAGTAAGAGCATTTAGGGCATCTGTAGTGTTTTCAAATAAGTCAATTCTTAAAATGATTTTTGAAAGTGTCTTATTTATTTGAGGGATAGTGTAATAATTGAAGCAGAGAAACAAGGTGAACCAACACTATTTTTAAAAGATTTTAAAAGGACTCTTTCTATTGAATCTGTTTAATTACCCAGTATTTAAACCGAGGGACACTGTAATTGTTTGGAATAATTATGAAGTGAAAACTTTACTAAGTTATTAGAAGTATTTATTATAGTTTGTTATATATTTATTATCTCGTTCAGAGGTTTTCTTTATATTAATGTTTATCAATTTTGTTTATTTAACAAAATTAAAGTTAACTCAGTAACTTATTTTATTTAATCCATTTTTTTATATCCAGTGCCTTACAGCAAAGCTGATCTGCAACTGTTTGCACTTTATAAATTTCTCTTAATTAATTATTCTTGATTGTTATTTATTGCTTATGTTAAACATTAAATTAAAGGTAATAAAATACTAATGTATTTGTTATACAGATGGTATATAATTTCTTGAAACTGGGTGCGAAACATTCAAAAACTAAATCTAGTTATCAGTTTAGGGAACAAGAGAGTAATAAAGAGAGGAGCCCACTCGCTGCATCCGTAACATGCAATGTAAGTGTAGTGGTCGAGAGAATAGCTTTAATGCGCCCCTATCCCCCTAAAAAAAAAAAAGCCACTCTAAAAAGTAGTTTCCTGTTTTAAAAGGAAAACTCCGATAGCTGTTGTAAATGCTTGTGTGATGGCTTTAGAATGAGCTCTATTATTTATTTACAGTAACTACTCTACATTACAAATGGTCATTGGTGAATGTTCATGAGTCATTACTTCTTTGAAAGCACTTTGTCACTATCAAAGACAACGCTGAGTGAAGTACAGCAACTATTGACTATTATTAGTATTGATGGTATTATCAATTTCTTGTCATGAAACCATGGAACCCTCAAAAGTACCTTGTACCATAATTCATAGGTCTGAAGATACCTGTGAAGAGAAATGATTATAGAAATCTGTTTTTGATGAAGGAGAAAAATCAAACTGGAAAAACCCACCCAAGCATTTAGAGAATGAAAGTGGGATTGGAACCTGGGTCCAAAAAGAGGGAAAAGGAGTGGAGTAACCTGTATACCCAGCAGTTTTCCAACAAGTTTAAAATGAAGCTGCTAAATATTTCCCTGCCTCCAGTGCCCTCAGTTTGCCTCATCCTTTTTAGTATCATATGTGAATGCACACAATTTATCAGAATGGACAGAATGGGTGCCCCACCTGGGAACCACACCTTGATCGGAAATTAAGTCTGAAAAATGAAAAGAAAAGATAGAAGAAACAAAGTCTGCACAAAATGAAGCACAAAACAATATTGCTTATCAGAATACGGTGACCGGCCAAAATAACATGTCACAAGTACCACTAAATGATTAATTTCCTGCTCATCTTTGCTGTAAGAAATGTGAAGAGATATTGTCTGCTTAAGCAATTGTTTGAAATTGGACAGATCCTTATCACGTTGAGGCCGTCTGGTTTTCCTCTAATCAAACCAATGAGACCAAACCAAGGCTGGAAGGGCAATTCCGTCTGGTGCCCTTTTCAGTATAATAAGGGGAAACCAAAAAAACAACTTTTCAACTGCTATTGTGTACAAAGGGAACATAACTATAATGTGAGCAGCATAATGGCAATTTATATTGCATGTAAATTGCTTTTTTGAACATTTAATATTTTATGAGCGCGACAGCATACGTACAACCAGTACAAAAAAAAGTTAAATAATCAATGGGATATCTGACAGGAACAAATAAAACCAAGGCAAACAATGTATCACCATTAACTGAGTCTGTAATATATTCATCACTACAATACACTCATTATATACATGTGCAAGCATCTACACTAGCCATACTACAGTTAGACTCTTTGTCTTACTTGGAGGTTGTGAATTATCTTTTGAAGATTTTAGCACTAACTTATCTTAGTTTTGTTAGCATTGTTAAGACTGTAGTCTACACTTGACCAGAATCTGTGGGTAACTTGAAGAGTTAAACACCATGTATCTGACAAATACTCCAATAGGTGGATTTCTGCTGTTGATGTTTGTTCGCTCTATCTTCGGTGAAGGTGGCTGTCCCTTAGGCTGGAGGCAGTTTGGTGAGTCTTGCTACATGATGGTCACCGATAGGCCACTACGGTGGTCTGAGGCACATCAGGCATGCCATGATGCAGGAAGTCGGCTAGGCATACCAAATTCACAGTCCGAGAATCACTTCATGTGGTCCTGGCAGTTGGAGGTAATTCGGGATCCAACAACTGACTATCGCAATGTATGGCTGGGCTGCACGAACACAGTCAGTGATGGTTTGGAATTCTATGATGATGGTAGGCATGACTACAAGAATTTGCAAGACGGACAAGATCTCAATGATACAAACTGTTGTTGCATCAAATACAAACATGGTCAGTGGGCTCTTATAGGCTGCCAACAAAAGAGAAGTTTTGTATGTGAGAGAAAAATGTGTACCCGACCAAAACGCTGCTTCAGTGTCAACCCTGCAGGCTATGATGATCAAGACCAACCCAAATGTCTGCTTGGCCACACCATCAAGGAAACCATCATCCCAAACCCCATACAGTGCTGCCTGGCTTGCTCCAAGGATCCCAACTGCCACTCCTTCAACCTGTCAGGGAAGATGTGTCAACTCAACAATGTCACCATCTCCCAGGTCGATGCTGGAAATAACTTGATTGACAACTGTGTCTACTATGAACTGAGTGAGTAATGGATCATATCTCTGACCGATTGCTTCATTGTATCATTGTACATTCAAAACAGGTTTGACTTCAAATGATTACCTATAGAGGCTGATTTTGATTTTGCAAAACACAAAATGGCACAAAAATATCTGATGATGTCCATTGTAAAGGATCAATGTTGTCTTTGGACCAGAGGTGTAGCTGAAATCATAAGAATATCCTGCTGGATCTTAAACATCAAACTTTAGATACAACTTGTAAATTTAATAGGCATTTATTTGGCGCCTTTAAACATTATATTAGAACACCTTACACTGTTACTACCCTTGTTCATTGGGCCTTGAGCATTACTGAAACAATCACAACTCCTTAGGAATATGCAGCACTGGCAGCCAAATGGGCGCACAGGTTGCTAATTATTCATATCAACAATCTCTACCCTCCAGACACCCATTTACTTCTGGGTGATAAGAAGCAATTATAGTCAAGTGTCTTGCTTAAGAATACAAGTGTCACAGCAGGAAATTGACGACTCAGCCATCAAAACCTTGTTTGATAATCTAGACGTAATTATGTGAATTTTGTACATCATTCTTAAAGGAAATGTAGATAGTTTGTTAAAATAAAAAACATTGGATCTAACCTTTTTTATTTTATCTTTTTGGTAAGCCAAATCTTGGGGTCATTTGGGGGCTGCTACCATGTCTCAATTGTTAACCTAGTATTAGAAATGGACTAAAATCCAACAACAGCACAGCAGATAAGTGTAAATACAATTGTAAATAAGCAAATTAAATCTGTGCTAATTACTCTCTTTAAATATCATATGCAGTCAACAAGGTCTGGTCTAACATCTTGGGTTTCTGCTTCTGATATTGGTTTGAATTCAAATGAAATCTTGGAAAAAGGAAATCTTCAAAAATCCAAACTACATCTTCATTTTTATAAAAAATAACAGTGATTTCAATCTGTGACAAAACATCCTTTACACCATAACTCTTTTATAATGCAACACCAAAAATCTCTTGATTGCATTTCTTAACAATAATAAATACTTTTATCAAATTGTTCTTAGTAAGGAAAGTATTTTGTGTGCCACTAAAAATATCTCAAAATGGCTGACTTTTTTGTCATTGACTTCTCCTAATAATGTAGTATAATTACAGCTCTTTTACATAGAATTAGCAAAAGAATTATCACGTTTTGAATAATATCTCTTTACCAAGCACTAAAACCTGAGCACAAAGGTCATTTGTTAAAATGCAATAGTTTTGTCCATGTTCACCCTCCATACCCAAGTTACTAAGGTTGAAAAGAGAAAAATCTGAATTTCTAATGATGGTAAAATAAAATAAGGCTGCTATTATGCAGTCCTTTCAAACTGGAATGGAAAGATCCAAAATACAAAACACATTTGGAGTGCCATGGCTGTGCACAAAAAATGTTTGGGTAAACTGAACATAAAGAGGAAACAACGAACAAGAACTTGAACATATAATAGACAATCTCAATGATTTTTTAATTATATGAGTAAGTAAGTCTGTATGGACAGCATTAAAGAAAAAAGTCACTTGATCATCAAGTTGTTGTTCGCATTTCTAATCTGTAAAACAAGTCTCTAATTGTGAGATATTACCCTATGAGAAGAAACACTCTATGGGGACCAACTTCATGAGTGGCTGGATCAACTGCATGCATCTGATGGGAGGGTCACAATGTAAGATACAAGTTAAGGAATCAACAATTGAAAACCCCCCAACTCTATCCCCATCAAACTGACAAACCAATGGAAACAATATGCTTTTAAATGGTTCATTTCTTGTGAGAGAATGGTTAATGTTAAATTTGCTGTGGGGCCTTTCAAACAACCTAACAATTCTGTTCAACTCAACTAAAACTAAAAGGATATTATATTGGCAGATTGCAGATATTGTAGGAGCTGCACCATTGGTCCATATTTACTGAGTGCTTTAATACAGCCAATCAGAATTAGCTTGTGTTTAGCTCTTGTCAAAGCAACATTGAGGCGACGAAGATCCTCCAAAAGAAAACCACTCTGCAAACAAATAATAAATCAAGGAAAAAGGAAACATTTAAATAAGAATTCAAGAACTAACTTTTTGTATATAAATATCTTTTCTTGATTTTTACATCTGATGATTATGTCTACTGTCAGTAATCAGAACAAATGTATGTGGATCAGTGGCAGCAGACATACCAGGTAATTTGACATTGTTTACATACTTCTGACTATGCTCACAATTCCACTCACAATGAATTTACTGGTAAATCTGCTGCCACCCAACGTCACTGAAAGTCTACCATTTTAAAAGGTAATCATAAGCTCTTCTCAGAGCCGCCATATTCTCCAAAATGGGGTCATTATGTAGTGTACCTGTAAGAATCAACTAAAACAAAACACTATTTCAAAATTTCTGGCAGGTGGACAAAAAGTGGCGAAATGTGGGGGAGGGGGGGGGGGAGGTAAGCCCTTACTTCAGACTGCATGTCCTTGGAGGTAAATGACACAATGATGACCTCTTTGTCTCGTCCCTGGTATTTGTCAACGGTATTCACTTCAATGTGTTCATCTAGCATGGTTCCCAGCAGCTTACATTGGTTACGGTATGGAGAGATAATGCCCATGTCAGTTTGTGCACAACCACACTGTGTAATGAATACAAGACATTATGCCAAGCAATATTCATAGTCCATACAAATAGTCAGCACCAGTTTCCACTGAAACCTGGACAAGCAATACATGTCAAGTACAGATTTAGAATTTGTCCTCAGTTTAGATATTTGAAAAAAAATGAAAATAAATAAATATCGTATTTCGTATTGTACAGTCTTCGGCAGGTTATAAAATAGTTGAGTTTTCTCACTTACTTTTAACATAATGTCACTTATTTAGAAAAATGATAAAGCAAAGGACAAAGTTTTAGATTTCCAGGTTACATTCTTGGAGAAGGTCAAACCAAATTTGAGTTTGCCAAGTTTGATTTTAATAAATGACAATGAAAGGGGTTTCTGTTTGCGGGCTGTAGGTTATTCACCATCATCTGTCATTCACCAACTTGGTTCTTTACAAGAACTTTTACCGCAGCTGGTTCTTCCGTAAGATAATAATTATGTAGTTCTTAAACAGCAGATAAATGCCATAAAATCCCAATGCACATATAAGTTTACCTTGGAATTAAACACCTTAAAACCGTTCCTTCAACTCTCTGGGGGAGTGCAGTTGGCAACACTCTTTCTTGGTTTGTATTTATTCATTATACATTTCACCACTATCTAAAACTATGTAAAAGTGTGTATTATTTGGAAGGCTAGTCTAATTTGGGTTGCAGTTTACTTACATTCTTTAAACAGCCAACAAGACGCTGAACCAGCAGAGCCTCTGCTTTATTGACTGTGTGTTTCTCCTCCGTTTCCTTTGGGAACTTGACCTGTTAAAAAATAATAATAATAAATTAAAATACATAAATCATTCAATTTTAGGCTTCACTCATTTTTAAAATGTCTTTTTAAATCAAAATCATTTAAATCATTTTCATGTAATTTTATTTTATTTCATATTTAGAGCTGAATTATGTGAAATGCGGGTAAAAATATGTTAAGTATTAACACTTAAGTATAAAAATGAAAGAAAAATAAACAACTAAAAGAGCAGGGACAAAAATAAGAGCATAAGATAAAGACATAAAGACATAAACACAAGACTGCAGTGTTTAAATGGAGTTATGTCAGACGTATCCTTGGTCATGAACATCCCTTCCCCCCATACCAACCCAGCAGTCACAGGGAGCAAACAACTCCTTACATCTTAGGCTCTTGATTTGAGAGTTAAGAGAGGAACGGGATAGAGCTATTATCACAAGAGGGTTACTGTAAATAATAATCTCATACACAAAACACCTGAAGCGAAATGGCAAGAAATAAAATGAAATCTTTTACTGGAGGACACAGATGTACCTTATCTGTGTTGAGGAAACAGACTGGCGTAGAGGGCTGGATTGCATTAATCAGCCAGGAGTTATCACCTTCACCATTGGTCAGCTCCTATGACAAGGGATAAAACACACAAATTGTTAAACCATTCCATAAAAAGAGCTAACAGGACTACTACAAACTTCTATTTCAGATAAATGCAAACACAAGAAAGATTTAAAGGTTTGCATAGAGGTACGATAAGATAAAGGTTACGGTCACGGTAACACCATGAATGAAATCTCTAAGTTGGAGGTATTTGAGGTAACACCATGAATGAAATCTCTTAGTTGGAGGTGTTTGCGGTAACACCATGA
>CM021531.1:20418174-20430592 GCA_010994315.2 Pisaster ochraceus
TTGTAGTCCCGGGCATTGGGCGATAGGATTTGTCAACCACTGATTGAACACACAATAAAAACTTAACAGCAACACATCTAATAGTCCCATACCATCATCATAATGTCACTTCTTTATTAGTTTGTTCTCTATTACGTAGGAATCAACTAAAGAAAAAACAACAGCATAATAATTTTGCAAAAGTCTTACCTTTGTAGGAGTGCGCAACTCACCACATGAGGGCAGTGTCCACATGTGAAGCTGTCTTCAATGGCAGCTGGGAGTTTCGGCAGTGTCCATCCACCATCGCTTGACCACTTGGCTTGAAGGGACAGATAGTGGGCAAGCTGGTTCCGAAGATGGATAAGCTCTGATCAAAGGATAAGAATAAAATGAATTTAGAGAAAAAACAAATAATAAAATTGATTGTGTCTTCTTAAGTTGACTAATCCACTCATAGCAATGAGTTAGTGCTAATATGCTTACGGATGTGTGCCACACTGCCTCAAACCCTTATGCCATGTCAAGTATTGTTAAAAGTTCAAAACAAAAACAAGAAATCAACTACGTGACCCCTTTTAAAAAAATTCAACTTGATTTGTTTTGAAATAATACTCTCTGGGACTGCCCACTTAAAAAAGCCAGGCTCATGATGTATTACATGTGATGTCACTGGTGGAATGAGAAATGTTAAGAATTGCTTTTGCTAAGACAACAGTACATGCCTGGACGGTAGCAATGAAATTGAGACATTTTGGTTGCATTTCTTGGTCCACCAAGGGCTTCACGTCATTTTTGTGGGCGTTCCCGGAGAGCATTATTTTTGTTTTATAAAAATAAATTAATAAACATTATATCAAGGGGATAGATAGTAACATGTTTATTTTCAGCTGATTCACATGGCATATGAACAAGGCAACCTTGCTTACCAACAAAAGAATTTCAGCCAAAATACCATGTGTACCGTTCCTTCTTTGCTTTCCTGTTTATTTTTCCTTTTATAGGTATGCAACTTTGTTCTGCTTCACCAGCTCAATCAAATTGGTCCCTACTCAGCCCAATGTATCTTTACTTTATCATGCTGTGGTCATCAGTGTCAGGTAGCCTGCATACAACAGTGACAGTGGCAGTTCTAATTGTAATGAAATGAAAGGGACCAGACTGTCTTTTCCTTCAAGCCTCAGTTTGGTTACAGTGGGTTGAACAGACGAAAAACAAGATGGCCACACCATCATAAAGATCAATAGCTGCTATTAGTAGTTAAGCACAAAAAGACTTTAGCACAAACAAATCTTGCCTAACAAATCTTGCCTAAATCTTGCCTAATTACTAAACAATTAAGGAAAACAGAGATAGCTGCCAAAATACCATATGTATTGTTACAACTGATTCCACTTTAACCTTTACCAAATAGAAAATTTGTTCTGAGATAAAATATTTTCTGCTTAAAATAGTATGATGCTCCTCATTAGGTTGATTCACAAAGTCAACAAAACTTGTTTAAATCATATGAAAGTTTTGGTGGTTCTTGTGGTAGGGGTGTGGTTGTTTTTGAGGTTCCCCCGTTGGCCACTCCTCACCCAACTGACCTCTTTTATCCATGTGTGTAGCGGGGACTGCCATCATTGCTCCAGTCTTAAGATACAGTAACATCCCAAGATCACTGGATGCACCACCGTGGATGTCACCTAGCATGAGACTGTACAACACCAACTACAACATCACAAAACAGAAAGGATTTCATTTCATTTTAATTTGCTTAGCAGGTCAAAATAATGTTTGGTTGAGACATGCTACCAACAAACATTAGTTTGGTTATTACTCATAAGCAGATAATTTTGCTAGTCAATGTTTTCTCTCAGAGAATCTGTATGACAAGTGTTTCTTTCTTGAGAAGCAAAGAACTTGAGCCATTTGAACCTTTTGTTTTAACCTATTAACTTATCAGCTTCCTAATCACGACAAATTATGTCGACACAAGAACAGGACCAATATGGCTGCAATTCCAAATATCATTCTGATAAAAAAAATTCATCATACACAGATATCCAACTTTGTTCTTGCAAAAAAGAGGAAATGGTTAACATCATTTAACCTTTTAGTGTGTTTTTTTCAGTTTTCTATAGCACTGAAAAAGAAGAAACAAAATGAGGAAATCTGAGCTGGTCAGCTGAAATGCTGCATGCTTATATGTACATGTACAACCAGCTGTATGCTTGTATGCACAATTAAAATGGCTCCATTCGCCTTGCAGGAGTGTATAATTAGGCCCATTTGCAAGAGTAATTGAAAGGTGAGGAAAAACACAAACATTGGTAGATGAAGAACAATCCTAGATGAAATGATGTCAGTTTGAGACTGCATATTACCTGGCTTCTGTGCTCAATGGAATTTGTCTGACGGCCCGTCTTGAGCTCCAGGGGAACAATCATCTGACGTTTGGTTTCTTGAGATCGCTGTTGATGAATCTGCAGGGAATTGATTACAATTGACTCTTCAATTCAATTTGGGTTATTAGATGCAAACTCTAATGCTGTTTCAGAGGCAAAACTTGGGCCCATTAAACTGAAAAGGGACACTGAGAGTTGGGATGATTTTTCTTAAGGTGACATTACCAAATACACTACTAAAATTAAATAGTTTTTAGATTTTAAATCAATAAAACATTCCCCCCTCCCCACACACACTCCCCCAGCAGTTTGGCCACTGCAAAAAAAGTGCACAGTCTAGTACACTACCTCATTTTACCTACCTTAACTTCTACTGTCAGGTCCACCTTTCCCTTTGTCCCCCATCGTGGAGACCAGACCGTTTCCTCAATATCTCGAATGCGCGAAACGCAGACGCTACATTTCTCGGTCTGATTCTGTCCAGGCCTGAGGAGGAAAAATATATCAAGTTAAAATACACGGTGAAGTATTACTTTATCAATTCAGCATTTAAAATTTGTCACACAATTTATTTTCTGAGGAATTTTAATTTATTTACCTTTGAGTCTTTGGTGAAGCAACCCCCCCCCCATCTTGCCCCTGCTAACCACATGTTGAATACATCAACCATTCACAGTATTTTATAGTTTGACAATCAAGTTACCATTTACCTCCAGCATAGAACAAGGAACCACAGATGTGTACTTCAGAAATAACCCCCTTCCCCGAAAGAAAAATAGGGAAAGACTAAAAAATATCTTGCAAACTGAAACAAGTCAGCATATTACATTTTGATATCAACCGTTGCACTCTGTTTGGGATAAGATTGAAGGAATCTGTCAGCCCATCTCTTCATTGTTCCCACATACTCCTGAGCATCATCAAGAACATTCTGCTCTGTCATTCCAATAGCATACCTGAGAATGCAGAACAAACAAATCCAACAATCTTCAATACACCATCCACTCCTGAGGTATGACTTATTTCTCTTGAATCAAAATTTCATCATCAACAGCCAGCTTTATAAAGTTGTAGACGTACACATATTTGCCAAGCTTAGAAAATGATTGCTGAGCAGGTTACCAGTCGAGCAGCATGATATATTAGTGTTTGTGACTGGTTTCCTGCTAAATAAAGCTGAGCATGCAAACTTGTTAAGCACAATGTTTTGCTTGGTGGCTCTTTCAAAGGAGTGGCATAGCTAGGATATTTCATTAAAAGTGCATTTCATCAACCCGGCCATCTAGCAAGTCGGTATCACCGCTAAAAAAAAAAAGAACAAGAAAACAAAAAACAAATTGCAATGTTTCTTTCAGATTTCCACAGTTCCCAATTTATATCAGTGTAAGAAAGGAGCAAAGGATACAATTAGCTTGGTTTCCAATATTTAAGCCAATCCTACCCCAAGTCATTGATCCACAGACAGGCAGCTGTTAGAGAGTTTTTTATAATTTAATTTTCTTCAATTTCTAAACAAAGTACTTATCAAATTTCATAGCATTATGAGATAAGGGTGGCTAGAGTAAATGCACCCGCCTCTCACCACAGTGGCCTAAGTTTGATTCCCGGCTAGGGCCATATGTGAGAAGTTGTGCATTAGTTATTTCCTGTGTTATAAGGGTCTTCCTTTGGTATTCTAATTTCCTCCATTCCAAAAAACCAAATGCTCTTGATCACTGGCTGTGATCAGTGGTGATATATGGGTTGATGTGCCTTTCTTCCAAAGGTGCTTTCACATGCCTGCGACTCAACCACGTTATAGCCCTGTCCTTAGCAATCCAGCTGTGAGTAAGGACGATTAGCCTCCAAACTAGATTATGTATAAATATTTATAACACTTACATGTCTATGAGGTAAGGCAGCCGGTGTGAAACCTTGTCTACAACTTTCAGAAGATTATCTTCAGAGAAATTCTTTGTTTCTACAGCCTGAAGCACAATTCAAGGAAAGAAAAAAACTAACTTGAAGGCTTGCAAAGTTAATCAATTAATTGTTTGCCACAAAAAGAATAATAATCTCTAATGACAAATCTTTTAGAATTTTCAGACAGCCAAGTACTTTTTTGTCAAAAAAAAATATATGTATATTTGGAATGCCTCGCAACGATTTATTATGTGTGATGGCACTTCAAAACACTGCATAGTGAATAGACTGAACAACCCACCTTGTCAAACACTTCATGAAGCATTGTACCAAGCAGCATTGGCTTACTGGCACAGTCCAATCCCTGCAAAGAAGATCAACAATCACACAACATCAAGGGCAAAGGAATGACTTTAATCGAAAGTGCCAATACACAGTCAAAACTATAGTTAAAGACCTGCAAGGACTACTTAAGAAAGTAGTGTGATTGATTCATTTCATAGTTGTCATGAACTGCTTGAGGTTACTGTGATTTTTAATTATATCTTTGTGGTAATGAAACAAGGAACCTTCAAAAGAGCCATGCACTGTGACCCGTAGGCTGAAGATACCTGTGAAGAGAAGATATCATGAAGACATGTAAGTTTTAGATGTTGGAGGAAAACCCTAAGCTATCAGGTAGAGGCAAATTGAAAAATCAATGAAGCAGGATTCGAACCGGGTCCGGAGAGATAAAAAAGCAGGGAAGAAACCACTGAGCCAACCTGAGGTTGCACAGAATGAGCTCTTCTCACTTCCCCAGGAGTTTTGAAAGCTTCTTGTGAAGTTCACATATGGCTAATAAACTAAAACAAATAAGTTGAACTCCACAGCAAACGAGAATCTACATCAAAGACTGTGTATCAATACTTACTTTGAATTTTTCTCCCAGCACAGACCTAAAATAGGTAGAATAAAAAAGTACACAATTAATTATTATTATATATTTCTGGTAATGAAACGAAGGAATGCCTCATAAGTGAACTTAATCACTGCAGCTCCCAATGCCTGAGGAAACCTGTAAACAAGGGTGCTTGCTAGTGTGCACAGAAACACTTGGGATTAACCCCTACTCTTCCATGATATTAAACCACTCCTAGTACACAGGACCTACAAGATGTGTTAAATTGTTTAGACAGTTGTAACATATTACATCTTCTGAGCCAACAGAAAACAAACAAAAACAAAACAGCAGTAGTCTAAAGTTGCTGATATCATTCACCATGGACTTCAGTAAGGCAGGTGTTATAGATTTTAGTACCTCAATGATTTCAAAAGAGGGGATTAGTCGTTCAGCAGTTGTTACCTTCTCATACAACGGATACTCCTTGACACACTGGTCCCTGTGAGTAAGATATCAGGGTGGACAACCAAGAAATTGTGCTGCTGATCTATGGTGCACATCCCTGAGGAGTCAAACTTCCCATGCACAGCTACGACGTCTCCTTCATGAAGGAGAGTGTTGAGCCTGCAGAATGTAACGTCCGTATTTGACTACATCTGAATAAATTTGATGTGGCGTTGTATTTACTTTGAAAAACAGACAGACAGACTGATAGATGGACAGACAGATGGGAAACAAATAAGAAATACAACAAAATTCAACAAATATTACTTGATATTTGAAATAAAAATCTGCATCCCCTTAAGACAATCCCTCTGATGCCGCTTCCCAGGTTGGGTGTGATCCCTGGCTACATGGCAGTTACAAGTTGCATGGCTTCTGACTGGTACTCACGAACAAAGATACTGACAAAATAGGGTGGCCGCCAACATTAGGGCTAGATAGCTCAGTAATGAGTTAGTCGAGCGCTAGCACATTACTCTGGAGGTCGCAGGTTCAAGTCCTGCTCTAGTCAATTTTTGAAGTGTTTTCTAAAATTAGGATTATTGAATTGGTCTGGGGCACTGCCAGGGTTAGTTAGATCGGGTTGACTGTTGGGAGCACTGAATAATCTCTCATAGAACAAAATAAGAAACTAAAGGAAGGAACAAACTGGACAAAGTGTGTCCGCCAGCTAACATAAACATACTCTGTTCTGCGCTCTGTTGGACAGAGTTTTGACTTAAGCGTCTAACACTTGACTGAGATTCTTTGTTTTGTGAAAATACAGATTAATTAAGACAGAGACAAAAAACAAAAAAGTGCAATATTTACCATGAACCTGTCAGCTTACATGACCTCTGTTTGTACTCAGTTAGACACGTCAACCGTATCAGTTTCTCACTGCAAGAGAAGAATTGTGGGTAAAATAAAGGATGATTTTACCTTTCTGTGAACAGATTCAATGCAATCTACCTGCCCCTATCCCCTCCTAACAAAGATAGCCAGTGCAATAAAACTGAATTTAAATTAGCACACCTGAGGATCAAGATAAAATGTAATTCTGTTCAAACACAAACTGGCTCCACTGATTACCAGAAGCACATAGGAGTTGCATTGAGCTAGTTCTTCTTTTATGATTTATGGAAGAAAAGATTAACAATCGGACTTGGTCTTTACATCTTCAAAGACTGAGGTCTTCTCAGAAATAAAAGTTTCCGTCATAAGAAATAACTGTTATTGAAGGTGATTTTTGGTTAAGTTACACACAATTGTATGCCAGCTTTGGAACCGGAAATACCGAAAAGTTTTGGCGTGCAGCAGAAACATTCGCGTGTGACACAATGACTTACCAACAAGATTCGGTCATTGATACGCATCTATTTCCCCAATGTCATGGATAAATGAGAAAATACAATGAAAAGGAAAACAGAAGAAATTCAGCAGATAAAATGAGAAGTTATTCTGACCTTCCGATATCTTGGATGTCCATCACTCTGTAACGATTCAGGTCAACTGGCAAGGAAACCTCCTTTTGCTGAGATAAGCTTTTAAACGGTGAGAGAAGACTGAAATTCCTAGTCACCTTAGTCTCCAAGCTTTCCAGTTTCTCCTTTATAAAAATCCATTTTAATCACAGTATTACAGGTCAGATCTCTTTTAAATTCTTATTTATTTGTTAACACTAGGTGGCAGCAGACATACCATTGTTTTCGAAGTTCTGAGCATTTCCGAGAACAATGGATTTACCTAGTTAAGTCTGCTGCCACCTAGTGTCTCCAAAAGTCTCTAATTGCTTTTGATGGTCAAGATGCTTTTGCCAAAGTGTGATTTGCTCTGAAATTAATAAACATTTTCATCTTTAGCAGCAGGAAATTGCTGGTCTCTAAAGAGAACATTTCAAGGACATTGACGATCTTTGTTGTTGCATTTGGATTTGCAAGCTTGAAAGTAACACACTAATTCATTTTCCAGAATTATAAATTGTGTTTTTACCTCAGATGTGCCATCACTTCCAAGGTTGTCCATATCCATTGAGGCCAAGAGAGAATCATTGAGTTCTCCATCCCATAATTCATCAGATCCATGACTTGGCTGACTGCCAATGTTTGAATGTGAGCTGCTTACCCGGATCATATCTGAAGGACCACTGAATAAGGAGCCCATTACATCCAAGTCTGAGTTTTCAGTGGTACATTTATTTATGTTCGTTCTCTTGTCTGATGCCGTTGTTGCTTTGTTAACTTCATCAACATCGGATTTCTGTGGCGAACTATCTTTCCTAATGTAAGAAGTTTCTGCACCTGGATAACTGTCTATAAGGTTCTGAGGACTTATGCTACTTCTTGAGAGGGACAAATCTTTGACAACATCAACTTTTTTATAGAGATTCTCTTTTTCTTGTTGAAAAAGCGATTTTTTGACAGCAGAACCGATATGCTCAGTATTCCTGTTTGGGGGATATCCGCTTGAATCTTTTACGCTACTTAACAGCGGCGGGTTTATCATTTCAGAAAAACGTGACTCTATGGTCTGTTTATCATGACTGGTGTAGACCCGCTTTGCATAGGGGGAGCTCCCCTTACAAGGGGATCTCTTCCGCATATTCAACTTCGCCTTACTTTGAGCCGCTGTTAGTGATTGGCTCTTACTGTGTTGATTAAATCCCATCGCCTTCATTTTGATTTTGGACGGTTTCACTGCAAAAGGATTAATAATCTGGTTCTTGTTGGACGAAGCAAATAAATCCTCCTCTAAAGAAACACTGCTTGGGATGGAAGTATGACGATCAACATCGCCATCATCCTCTGCTGAAGAGACAGAATTGAAGTAGTCTGCGTATTTATCTGCACTTTCTTCATGGTCACGTGGTATGGTGTTTTTTAAAGGGCTGGGGGCTAATTTAAGGTTGCGATTGTTTTTTCGGAAGGTCCTTGAGAGCTTTGAAGATGGCCTTTGAGCACGGAACACCTGTCTCTCTCCTAAGGTACCACTTTTTCCTTTCATTTTCGATTGCGAAGGAATCTTCTGGTCAAAGTTGTTTGTCAGAGATGATGCCAAAGAAGAATACTCCTGCAGCATCTCTTCTAAGGGATTCATTGTTTGTTCAATGTTATCTGTCAGATCCAACCCAGTAGGCGGCCCTGTGGTTAGGTCATCGCTTTGCTTTTCTTTTTGAGGTACAATCGCAGAAAACTCTGCCTCAGAAATATTTCTTGTAGGATTAGTGCTGTTGGACTCTTGGATTGCATCACTGGTACCAAGGCTTGATTTCTGCTCTCTGTTCAGTGTTGTGCCGACGGGATTCGATTCAACTTTGAAAGGATTACAATTACCAGCACAGAGAGTGCCTGTAGTCCAACTGACTCCTAGTGGAAGCTGTGGAATACTTGTCAGTCTCTTACCTCCAATTGGGGCATGGGTTGATGATTGAACATATTCTTGCATCATCTCTTCAAGTAAGTTAGGCGATGATGGCCTTTCATCATCAAGACAGGATTCCTTGCTTTTCCTAAATGATTTCAATGAAGTAATCTTGTAACTTCTGTTAGAAAAACTTTCTGCATTTCGGATATCAGGACTACCTTTATTTTTACAATGGGCTCTTCCAGCACTGATGCTGTGTTTCTTTGAGTGGCTGTCATTTCTCAGGCGACTGATTGATTTGTTGCGTTGGTATAGATGACCAGCACTGATTGGTGTCTCTGGAACAATGGTTGATAAGGCAGTCTTGAGGTTTCTGTTTGGTGTCAAATCTTCATCTGGTAGAGAAGCAGAAATCTTGTGTGTTTTCTTGGCGTTGAGAACTGCCTCAGGAGTTTCTGGAATGACTGTATGGAAAATTAATATTCATTTCAGAAACTGACTAAATGTCAACCAAAAAAACCTGTTTATAAATGACAGCCCATACAAAATATCATCTCTGCATGAACCAGAAGGTTCAGTCGGAGCCATCACATTCTATAAGAGATATTTTAATGGCACCACCACAAACCCTTTTAGATAATATTTTCCATCATGTATAGATTTAAATTGAACTAAAAAAATGTCTTTGGTTCAAAATTCAACGTTACCATTTTTACTTGTACGTACATGGATTTGTTCTTTATTTGAACAAAATCCTACACACAGACTTCCACAAAGTACTTTCTAGGCTAGCATTGGGTACATGGGTATCTTCTGTTTGTACAGCTGTTATGAATGTGGAAACCCCCATAGCTTGTGCACTGTAGAGTGCAGACAGTCTCCAAAGTCTTTGTGAAATTTTGTGGAAAGATCCAATTGGGCAGAAGAGTACACCGATAGTGGCCTGTGTATTGTAGACTTTGCAATGTCACAAGGGGCAATTTACAGGCAACCGGTTCCAAGCAATCTCCAAGAAGAAAAAACATTCACATTTGAATGTTCACATAGTTTTCTTAGAGATCGTAAGACATTGTTCGAAAATTACTCATGTGATCCTGTAGCATGCACTGCGGTTGTTTGCCTCCAAGTTGCCTGGAAAAGTTGCCTCGTGTGACGAGGCCCTTAGTCTCCACAGTCTCCTGTGGAATGTTGTAGTTAGAGCCACTTGGGCAGCAGAGTCCCCTGATAGTGGCTTGTGTGCAGGGAACTTAGTCTCCACAGAAAGCCAGTTGGGCAGGAGAGTCCACTGATGGTGGACTCTGATTAGGGTTGGATGCCCTGACAAATGCAAGCATGATGAGTTTGGTCGTGTAGTAGTCCACAGTCTTGTAATCCAACAGAATTATGCCAAACTTGTCAATGGATTTTAATGTTTTGTTCTTTTAAAAGAAAGTCAAAAACGAAATCCTTTTTTAAAACTAACCTGTTATTTGAGACCCTTGACTTTCTTGATTGAGCTCATTGGTGTTGTCATGGAAACCACTAGCCTGGGCATTGTGGTTGTTGTTATTTACCTTGGCCTCTTGGACTAACTTGGTTTTAGACTTTTGTACCAGGCTAACATTTGACAGTCGCTGAAGTTCACAGTTTTTGAAATCACTAAAAGAAGTGTAATTGTCTTTTCTTGGGGGAGTTTCCAGCAATGTCTTTTGAACTTTAGAGCGAGTTTTTTTGCCCTTGTGATTTCCTCTATAACTTTCTAAATGTTTTTCTTTGCTTTGATGGCAGACTTTGGATGTTGTGAATTTAAGACTGGGGCTCTTCAATGTCTTCTGTGGCTGGAAATCAGCGGAGTCGTCCGTGGTTTCTAGCAAAATATAGACAGGTTTGGAGGTGGCCTTCTGATGAGGGGGAATAATAGTTCTGGCACCAGGCTGGACTTGAGTGAAGAGTTTAGACTGCCCACCTGGTGGCTGGAAACAAGAATTTTTGGGGTTAGTAGAGTGCAAAATATGTAGCAAAACAATCCAATCTCTAATAAATGTATCTTCTTTCTAGGGCAAATCCTCCAGGATACAAAGAAAGTTTTGTCAATGGCCCAAGAATGGGGTAAGGATGATGCTTTCAAATCCTCTGATATTGGAGATTCACAAATTGATCAAAACTCACTCAAGCTCTGTAATCAAGGTAACATTAATTCCTTGCAAAGAGCTGCAACTTAAGTTTCGGGGAAAAAGGAGGAAATGCTCGGTACAGAACATTTTGTAGGGCCTAAACTGATTTTTGTTTTCATGTCAATATTATGGAAGCTTAAATGACCATCCTGTCACCGTGTTCTTTAGATTTACTGTGGAAACACAGAAACAGTGGGTATGAATTTTATCATTGAGTTCCATGAGGACCTTTTTCCAAAATATGTCATCACTGAAATCTTTGCTTCCAAGACTGGCCAGTGAGATAGCTCCCAAGACTGGCCAGTGAGATAACTCCCAAGACTGGCCAGTGAGATAACTCCCAAGACTGGCCAGTGAGATAGCTCCCAAGACTGGCCAGTGAGATAACTCTCAAGAATGGCCAGTGAGATAGCTCCCAAGATTGGCCAGTGAGGTAGGCCTATACCAACATTGAAATATGTGTTGCTGAGATGTGTCTTCATCGCAGTCTATTGTTTATAGTAATTAACAAGCACTTTTTTGTCCCCACAATAGATTTGCTGAGTAAGTAGGCTAATGCAATAACAGTATGGTCATTTAAATTAAGCTTCTGTGAACTCGTGGAAGAACTTGAAGTGCATAGGCCCCCTAAGGCTCTGCTCTACACCCTTCTTCCAGGCACACAAAGTACTTTTTCCCAGTAAAAAACGGCTGTAAGCAATAAAATGGCCCCTGACAAAAAAATGTGTTTATGCTGATAGAATTACCCACAAAGAGATGTTTATACATTCCCATCCAGAATATAATAACCTTCCTACGGTGTATGATGACGAATGAATGGCAGAAATTATAGAACTTTCACAAGTTGTCTTGAAACACAATTTTGCACATTAACTGCCCTTTCTCTAGTAACTTTTCCTTATGTCCTTCCTCAACACAGATAGCAAACTAACCACTATGTAGCTTTATTACAGTAAAAATTTCCTTTTTTGAAATAGATTAAAATTATTCATCAAATTAAAGGTCTCTTCAGGAGAAATTCAATGGTGCAAACGCCACTGTCATAGGTGCTTTCGTTAATGAGTTATGCCTTTCTAAAGACACCATACACGAGGTACTCTTCTGGTCGCCAACTGAGGTAAAGAGATTGTTAAATTAAGACCCCCGGACTGCTAAGGCATTTCAGCCCTATCTCTAACGTGCACTCAAAGGTAAAAATAAGAGATTTTACTGAGTACCGTGATTGAATTAAAACCTCCATAAAAAAAATGCGCGACCTCGCGCAG
>CM021531.1:20431592-20445694 GCA_010994315.2 Pisaster ochraceus
TTGCTTGGCCACAAACACGAGTGTATGGGGCTAGCTGAACTTTAAGAACAAGACATCATTTACCAACCTCTGATTTCTTTGGCTTGCCCATATCCAGAAAATGTTCGTTAATCTGTAATTCTGACTAGAAAATTATTATCAACACCAGTCACCGGGGAAAGTTATTGAAGGCATCTTGGTCCGGGATCCGAGGGCGAGGCGATACACAGATCGACATGCGTATCAAAACATCATTGATTTCCACTGCCATGACTGCCGGACCTATATTTTGCCCGTTTTTAAATGTGGATTAATCAATACAACCAGAAATTGTCGATGTTTAATGTTTGTAGAGTCTAAAAATCTCCCCCGAAAAGATGTGAACTTAGCTGTGCCAATCTGCCGAGTGAACGTCCGTCAGAATTCCCCGCGGTTTTAGAAGAAGTAGTTAGATGTCGCCCTCCAGTGTTCAAAATTATTCAGTTTATATTTCCTCTCTCAATGCGAATCACAATACAAGGGATTGACGCGCTTCCTGCTGAAGCCGAAATTGCAATGAAGCTTGGGGCGGGGGTTGGAACTGGTGAATGGGGGAAGCGATAATAACGGAAGAATTGGTGATGGGTGGGTTGACAGGATTCAAAATTTCCGTTGTACTTGATTTGTATTATCACCTATTAATCATTTTCAAGCGATATTAATACGAAGACATATGGTTCACAGGATCAGAGAATTAGTGGGACAAATAAATGTTTCACTGGGGGGGGGGGGTCTCTTCCTGCCTTCATTCTATATTATGAAAAAAAATGTCTTCAAAGGTCGTACCATGGTACAAACACTGGGCAGTGATTTTCACTTTGATTCGCGATCCCTTTTCCATCTGTTATTCTCATTGAAATGCAGATGATAATTTTATTCTGTGGAAAATAACTTGAGGTGCATTTACTTCGGTGCAAACCGTTTTGGAAGCAATGCGAAGCCGATACAGACGGTGGAGAAGTTTAAGAAATGAAAGAGATACGACACGACCAATCTGACGTCTGCTTAAGAATATTGTTATTATTTTTCAGATGCAGTCTTGCATACTGATCTTACTGATCATCAGTGTCGCTAATTTCACGCAGCTTCAACCTATTCTTCCGCTGAAGCTACTCAGGAACATGTTGAACCAGTCAACGAAGTTTCAACTTGCCATGTGTGCTGCCAAAGCCCAGCCGCGGTGCCGGGAGTACCTGACGTCCCTGGAGGCGCAGGTCCACAGGGACCGCACGGGTTGTCTGGATCCAAAGGAGGACGGGTAATCCTGGAATAAAGGGTGACACTGGAGACCGCGGAGCACCCGGAAAACCGGGTCCGAGGGGACCTACAGGAGAGACGGGCACGGGCACACCCCAGGACCACAAGGTCCACAGGGAAGATCCGGAGATTACGGACCACGTGGAATAAAAGGCAACCCTGGTCAAAGAGGGCTCCCTGGGAGGGCATCCCCAGGTAGGATGGTGTACCAGGGCTTCAAGGCGAAAAGGGGGATATGGGTTTACCTGGCGAGAGAGGGATACAGGGAGATGCAGGACAGTCACGTCATCGTATACATTTTACAGTAAGAAGAATGTTCTTTAAAAAGTGACACATCGTTACAAGCGTTTGATGTGTTCACCGTTTTGGAGTCAAACTTTGCACGCAACTGATTATTATTGTAACTTTCTACTTATTACGCGACAAATACATGAACAATGCACTGTAGGCCTATAACATTAACATAGCCTAGGTTGCTTTTCTACTCCCAAAATGAAATTGAGGGTGACGTCACGTGCAAATGATCAAGCCCCCCCCCAATAAAAATAAAACATTGGATCTAGAAGTGCGCCTGCCCGACCCCCAACAAGGACTCTCTCTTCAACCTCCTATTTTGATGAATTATTTTTTGTTTCTGTTTTTAGCTACGTCCCCACTGGCCTTTTGTTTGAGATATGCTGGACATTATAGGAGTGCTCTGTTTGGTTCACGATGTACAGAGACAATTTTACCTTAACATGTGTTGTAGTATTGGGTCCACCATCTCAAACCGGCTTAATTGGCTTTGGGCGCAAAATCGAACCAAGGACGTCGTCTGTCTCTGGTTACACCATGCACCGGGTCCCCTTTGTTCAAAGTCAACGGGCAAACACGCCCTCAAACACATTGCAACTGTGAAGAGAGAGAGGCGTGACCAATGATTTCTCATTGTTTTCAAGAGGTGTGACAAAATTATGATTACTTCCACAAAATAACCTCATTTTGAAGTAGTTTAGACTCGTTAATCAAGTTTGAACATGATTTGCATGCTAAAAATGTATTTATACAGAACAGAAAGTTCATCATGTACAAAACCAATGCAAGTGTCATTGCAGCTTATTAGGAGAAAATGTTGCGAACTGGTATATCTGAAGAATAATTCAAGTATTACCTTAACATTACAGTTAACTAATCTGGTGCAGGGGCCTAAATGAAAAATCAGTTACAAGGGAAAACAAATTATGGTTGGGAAAAAATGTATAAACTTGTTTTTGTGCTAATTTTGCTGTTTCTTTTATAACTCTTTTCAAGTCATCAAATACTGTGCTGATTTTACTCCACTGTAAAAATATTCAAAGTTATGTAATAATTTTAATACTTTTCATAATTTTTATCGTATCATTGCACGTTGGAAAGCACTTTCGTATTGTTAAAATAACATTTATAACACAATGAATTGAAGTGAAATAAATAAAAAATAATACGTAAAAAAAAACCCACTTCTTTTTTAACTGGTTGTCTGCTGCCACCATTTGTCCCCCATTGATACCACCACAAAGTTTTGTTTAGTTTATAAATACCTTTCATTATAACTTGTTGACTGACAAAAACAGCTTATGAGGTTCAGGAAATAGATTTTTCGAAGTAGTACACTTTGAATGAATGTAATTTGACACCTGATGACGTCACCACAAGGAAGTAAATAATCAATAAATTGGTCATTACTTGCACACATTTCTACTGAAATCCATTCATTACTTTAGCTGCTACATTCAGTAGTAGTAGAGTACCCAAACAGTGCAAAACTAGTACAACGTTCGTCATTGTCCTGGTGACTCCATGCAATGTCATGCAAAATCCATGCAACACAAGGTCTGTTTTTGCGCTGAATAACAAACCACTTATCCCTTGTTAGTTATCCCAGTGCGAGTGGAAAACTGAGGAATATAGCGCTTCTGCATCCCATAGGTACGTGACACACCAAATTTTCCGTATTCCCAATCACATGTGTGCCACATTACTAATTTATCTCTTAGCAAATTTGACACGCAGATTAACATGGTGCTGGAACAGCTGTATGTTTGCAATCCAGGAAGTTAGAACAGCGCAATAAGCAGGGTGTGATATGGACCGTGTGATAAAGTTGTATACCACACAACTTGTTGCTATGGGTCGACCAATCAGAATCCAGGATTCAAGTTGGCTTGAAAATTAAAAATGTTACCCAACTTCAGTTTGTCAATGTGGTCGACACAGCTTGCATAACACAGTTGGCGCAAATTCACAATTTGATACTTCGAGCCGGATGTTGGAGGTCGAGAAAAATTTATACAATTTCTCAGATTTTATTTTAATTTTTAATAAATACTACATTGTAGTTTTAAATGTAAATATACTACAATATTGTTTTTTGGGGGGAATATCAGTGAAGTGAAAAAAAAAATGCACAAAATCGCATTATTCTCCCCTAGCTGATGGCTCAGAGGTGCCCAGAAGCTCAGATGACCTTATCGTGACAAGACTTACCGATCTATTCCTACGTCATGGTAGATCCTTGATAGCCTAGTTCAAGACACCTGTTATTCATTCTGTATTGATCCTATTCCTATAATCCTTCTACAAAATGATTCACACAATCTACTCAAAGTAAATATCACATAGTGTTGAATAAAATATCTGTATTTATTAATAAAAAGGAACACATCATTTGACTGGCAGTCTTTTTGGACAAAATAACAGCTAACCAGTTCAGTTTTATTGAAAATTACAACTATTAATGAAACATGAATTTTTCCTTTATTGTATCAGTACATATGTTTCATCCTGGCCATGATAAGAATGCTTGGTAAGTGGATAAACTGTAGTGCAATGGGTAACTTTGCAATGGTAGGTGGAAGTGGACATATCAAATGGATTTAAGTCTGCTGCTACCTAGCGTCATGTACCTTAACCAGATGTTAGCTAAAGTTCATCAGAGGTCAGTATAATTTCATTTCAGAAACCTGCCAACAAATAGGACACATTAACATGTTAACAGTGTGGGATTTTGAAACTTCACACATGTAAAAACTCATATATGCCAGATCAATTCCCAAGAGATTTCTAAGAGATTTCCCAAGTTAAGCAGCTACCCAAACATGTTATGTCACTAATTATAATAGAACTAAAAATTTGATCCAATACTATTAACCCCTTGTACACATGTCACACATGGTGACCTCTTGTACATGCGTCACACATGGCAACCACACATATATGCGTCACACATGCCGACTGTGCCACGCCTCCACAATCCCATTTTTGCATCCCTGTGGAGAATTCTTATATTCTTTCCTTTGTTCATGTACCTAACATCCCGTCTTAGACTTTGTACACACATCCCTCTTTTAGAATTTCCCTAAAGGGTAGAAAATATAAACACACCATTTAGGGAGTCAACAGGTAAGTGTGTAAATGTTGTGTCGCTTACAATGCGCACTACACTGTATAACACTCAGAGACATTGACTACCAAATTGGTTTAACCAAGACTATTAGGATTGAGTTGTCGGGTAAATTGGGCCAATAGACACTTCTTGTATGATTGTAGTACAGTATTGTACAGTAGATTCACAAGGCTTTTACTGGATGTGTTCTACCTTTCTGGACATGGGAACTTCTTGTATGATTGTAGTACAGTATTGTACAGTAAATTCACAAGGCTTTTATTGGATGTGTTCTACCTCTCTGGACGTTGGAGTGAATATACTCTTGATGAGGTATCACCAGATGCTGTCAGTATTGTGTTCCCATCGCTGGAAATAAAAACAATAAAAAAGACAAAATTAATAATGCAAGATAAAGTATTCATTGACCAAGATTTGTTTTTCAGAAGAAAAAACAAATGCATGCAACTTCTGGACCAGCAGCTCACACAGAGACAAAATCTATGTGTAACCATAAAAAACCCAGTCAATTATCATACTGATGCCATCTTAAGGAAAGTTCCCTGTATCCAACAGGGATTATTGATAATGACTCTCAGTACACCAACAAGGGACCAGACTACTCTTTGTTCAAACCTTGTTTGGGTTACATTGTTTTGTATGAAGGGTAAACTGCAATGGCTGAATCTTAATAAAGGCCTAAAATCACTAAAGTCAGAAAATACTTCAAGAAAACAAAACATAATTTGGCCAATGTTTTACATGGCTGATGAAATGACAGGGTTGAAAATATTAAATCTGATGTTTGAAGCAAAATTTACAGTCTGCACACTGACAATAATGCATCACTCACATAAATGTGTGGTGATTCCATCTACACATCTAGATTGAGTTCTTAATACATACAGATCAAATTACACAAATAATAAATAAATGACACTCATAAAGAAAAATCCACATTAAATTGAATACAGATTAAAACAAAGACAAAGATGATAAGTTAAGTAACAATAAAACCCAAAGCTAATAATAATAAAACTTGGACAAATAAACAAAATTAGATTACGGTTATTTTGTGGACGTACTTGCTTATTTTCATATCTAAGATCTCTCCTCTGTGTCCAGTCCAAGAAGCCTCAGCTTCACCAGACCGAGCATCCCATAATTGTACTCTACCATCCAGGGCTGCTGTGAAGATCGTTGGTGATCCAGTCGGGTCCCACCTTAAGCGCACTATGCCAGCCTAATGGGAAACAGAAATAAGTGTCAATCACAAAGCTAATTAACCCCTAGCTATTGTCTACCAAGCTTGCTATTCTGGGAGTCAAACTGAATGCAATAGTTATGCCATGTAAATATCGCATCACCTAAAATGTGCCCTACACTGCATAATACACAAGGTAAAATACACCAGGATATTGACTCACAAAATTGGTGCAACAAAGAAACTGTGATGATGATTTTCAGTGAATGGGTCAGTTCATATTAATATCGCTGGGTTCATATCTAAAGAGGGCACTAGAGGGCATTAGGCACAGAGCTGCATCTGGGTATTTGTGAGAGTTTTGTGTGAGAAAGGTAAAAGAAAACTAACCCAAAACGAAGCAGCAAGGACATATGTTACTGCTCTCGGAAGAGTACATTCATTCAAATCTGATAGATTTTCCAGAAACATATCATACAAAAACTGTGACAATCATTGAAATAGGTGTTTGTGTTTTTGAGGAAAAAGAGATGGTAATACAAAACTGGTGTCAAAATTGGCAACTGTGGTTGCTGTAAGGGGCAGCCTATGACGTGGCTACCAAGCTGCAGCTGCAGCCACAGCCACTAATCCAGAGGAAGCCTAAGGAACATGGACTGAAAAAAACCCTCCAAAACACAAAAACAGATGGGTGGAGTGGAGGGGTGGAGTGGAGGGGTGGATGAATCTTGGCTCACCTCATGCTGACACTGATGTCTGATCTTCTGTGTGGGTACATCCCATACTCCGAGTGACCCATTAAGTGACCCTACAGCTGCCAGAGATTGACTGCAACAACAAAAAGACCAAACGATGTGAAATTAAAAACTTTCTCAATGACTGCTTGGTGGCTTCTAAGTGAACACCCACTATTGGTAAAATTGTCACACCGAGTAGGTAGTGTCAAAACATTAACAATAACATCAGAACATCTTGCACCAAGACTATGAGAAACGGACATTAAGGATAAAGTGACCTTTGATATAAAAGGGACTGACCTTTGACACAGACCCACAGATTCCACTGAGTTGCTGTCACCAATGTTTTCCTTAACCTCCCCAGCTGAAAAAGTAGCCAAAACCTAGACGTGAATATATGGAGAAAAAAGATAACAAAATTAGCAAAACAACATGTGCCCATCCATGATAAACCAACAAGCCAATTTAGAGTTTAATTTGAATGATGGTCTGGTACAATGCCTTGTTTGGTCACAAGTGAATCCTCACTTTGAATTACCCATCCCAAGATTAAATCCAGTCATTGTGATATTGGGGCTCACCAAATGCTATTTTCTTGTCTTTAATAGTTTTTCAGACAAAAATGTGTATTTGGACGACTGTTACAGATATGAACTTTATAAAAAATATAAAAAAAGTTACCAATCCTGTTTACCTTTGCACTGTTGCTGTTTAGAATCTTAGCTGTGCCGTCAACAGAGCCAGTTAGAACAACAACATTGTTGCTATGGCAGTCCAACGCTGTTACACCTTTACTGTGCCCAGTGTTACCTTTGGAGAAACGGCGGGAAAAAAATAAAAACAAAAATCACGTAAGGAATTTGGCAATCATGTGAATTTCCTTTGGTTGCATTGGATGATTACGGGAGGGTTCCAAGTGAAATTGATCATAGGTTCTGCAAAGGACTTTCCTCAACTTCGCCACTTATTTTGTTTACTTTGATGTGTCGTATATCTGTTCATGAATACCTGGGACAATTTATCCACTCTGACTAGTTGAGAGGAGATCACACGGCCATGTTTAAACATGCAATATAAACACAATTAGCTGTGTTTAAATATGTCCTGACCTTATTGAGTCAAAAGAGGGCGCTATCAATGATTGCAATTTAAGTAGGTAGGGCACACATCCGTGTTGAAACCAACCCTGCTCAGGTTGTGGGTTGAGAGCTCTCCATCCATTTAGAAAATTCCAACACGTGTTGAAAGCTGTAGAGTGAACACCCCCCGGGTTTATTTTCGACCTGTGTGGAGTGCATGCTTCATCCATACGTAAATGTATTTTCAGTAGAGTGTACTAGCAACAGGAGAATCGTAGTGATCTGATGTATCTTCACTTGTGACTAAAAAGGAGACCAAAGTTCCTGAACTTCCGCTTTTCATGCAATTTCATGCAAATTCATGCAAATTCATGCAAACTGCAGTTGGCATTAACACATCCATGCTAGCTGGAGTCATAAGAAACTATCCACATGTGTGAGTCAAACAGACATATAGTCTGGTTGCAAACCAGATTGCTTTGCCTAGATAGTAAATCTGCATAGCCATACGGCACAGTACCTGAGCGATTTATCATTGGAGACGAAAACCAGACAAAGACTCGACTGTCTAACTTACATAGTGCGAAACAAATTTTGCTATTGGCTTTTACCTACATGCGTGTAACAAATATTCCCCAGGACAGAGTTGCTGCACTTTAAACTGTGGGCACTGCTTGCCTAAAACCACGGGTGAGACTAAACGTTCCGCGAGGCGTAACTTGGTTATTATATGGAGGAACAATTGTTGGTTATTGCTTTTAACTTTTTGGGGGTCATAGTTCTTTAATACCGTTGTGGACATTATTTACTGTCTAAACGGAAATTTTGACAAGATGTTTCAGATGGACTGCCGCCGTTTCACCTCACATCTGGCCAGCAGACCACCACTAAGGTCAAACCCTGCTGTCATGGCACACTGCAGTATGTGAGGCTTCCACTTTGGATTGTGTAGATTCCTGGCACTGGCAGTGTGAAGTGATTGCACGATACACAAGTTTAAAAAAAAGGTAACCCACCAGCTAATTTGGGGCAAAGCTAGTGTGAGAGCAGAGAGCAGATTTGAACTGCGTTGAAAGTTTACCAAGTTAACACGGAGATGACCCGTGTAGATTTTGACATGAATTGGACATTGACAGTGTCAAAAGGCCTTATTCAAATCCACAATGGATGATATTGAGTGGTCAGACAGTAGGAGGTTTGACTGTGTACTGTGCAGATGCATTCACCACATGATATCATATTGCAGGCTGGCGTATTTTATAAATCATCCAACACCATGTGACCAATGTTGAACGGTCACACAGTAGGAGGGTTTGTACCTTTGAATGTTTGAAGCACTGTGGAATCCTTTAAGTCCCATATTTTGACGGTTCCATCGTCATACCCAGCGCAGCATCTCTTCCCTGTTGGATAATAAGAATAAAAACACTATTTTTGACTTTACTTCAACCCAATGCAACATTTCTTTTCACTTTACACATGGTTGTTTGACGGGGAGCTTACTTGTGTGCATACTTAAGCAGGAAAATGTAAGTAAAGCACAAGCGTACTTCATAAACGAACATAGACTTGTGGACAAGTCTTAAATGTTTGTTGAGGTAATAGCGTAATGGCTCTCTCACAACTATACTCTAACGAGACTGCTGCTCTACGCGAGAGAAATGCTCTCGTAAATATGGTTTCACCTAGAAACTTGTACAACTTGAATGCTGTTTGTGCACAGCCTATGGGCTCTACAGCCGATTGGTAAATTTGTAAAATCTATAAGTAATCGAACCACAGGCCTAGGCCTACATGAATATAAACAATACATTTTGCACAGAGGGTATTGAGTCATCCATGGAGAAAATTTAATGGAGTTGATCATCTTCAATGTTTGCATAACTTATAAAGAAAGAATTAATTTTGTGACTGAAAGCCTTTTTGTAAGTTTAATGTACAAAACTGTTCTTAGTGTACAATCATAAACATATCAGTTGATGGACTGAGCAGACATTTACCATAGATTTAATCATGTTTATGCGGCAAGGGACACGTCTTAAACAGAAAGATAATAAATGTCAGTGCCAAGTATACATTTTTTCTTGAATATTAAGTTATTGTAGCAGTTAACAACACAAAACTCTTTTTCAAACGCCCTCTAGTGTACAAATTCAGTGTATTTACAATATTTGAAAGTATTACCATCCTCAGGTAAATGGACTCATCCAGGCAGTTGACTGCCATGCTAACTGTAATAATGCACTATGTACACACGTGCATAAATGAATAAGTACAACATTCAGGTTGTACAAGTCTTTAAATGGGGCAGTAATCAGGAATCCAGCCACATCATGAGAGCAGTATAACCACGTCAGAGCATGCACGGCGACAAACATTTAACGACCTGTCCACAAGTCTAAAATGAACAAGAAGATTTGACACTGTACTTAAGCATTCACTATGAAAAACAAGTCTGTCCTTAACTGTCATCAACTTCAAGCGAAGGCTTATTAATTCATGTGCCAGCCACATTTGTCAGTACCAACTCGAGGGACTATTTCTAATATATCACTTTTCTTTACAGTGAAAATCTTTCGAAAACTAGTGCCAATCTACTTTTTTGAAAAGGCAATCATAGCTTATTGTAAGATTTTGATTATTTGCATCAAGAAAATTGATTTAAGAATTAGTCTCTGGAGTTGGTACCAGTATGTAATTTCTGCCCCTAGCTCATGGACTACTTTTTTGAATTGAGAACAAAAACTGACTGATTGAACACTTCAAGAAATTCAAGAATGGCATACCGTCTGGAAGGACCTTCCCGCAGGTGGTTTGGCATCCATGTCCCTGCATGGTCTTACAGTCTCCACTCGGTACCTTCCACATCCAGACCTGACCTTCTGCAGTACCCCCCAGGAGAACGTGGGAGCTGTGGTGCCACGTCAGCCACTGTCAATCAAATTACAAAGACAATAGATAAGACCGATTCATTAAACTTCGCCCCTCCATGCATTGTCCAATTATCCTGTTTGAAGCGTGATGTAATTCCACTGTATAAGCAACACCTACATGTACTTCAGGCAAACTGGCTAAACTGATTCACAAAAGCTCATAGGAGTTGCATAGAGCTAGTTTAACCTTGATCATTTGTGGCCCTCAAAGATTAATGTCTTCTAAGAATTAAACGTTTCTGCAATAAGAAATGCTTTTGAATGATGAAATTGGTGATTTTTTGTAAGATTACACACACAAGTATGCCAGCTTTCGAGCCAAAAGCAGCGAAAACTTTGGGTGTGCAACTTTGGGTGTGATAACCATGATTTGGGCTAAAAAGTTTGAAAGAAGGTGGGTCTTGTTAAGTGTAAACAAGCTGTCACATTTTGATTCACTATGATATGCCTTTTATGCCCTTTTTGTGTAGTGTGATGTTCATTTTGTAGTCACTATCCATCTAAGCGCTATGGAAAAAACTTTCTATGATTGAACTATAGTCAAAAATAAAATAGAGCAAAGTCCTTACCTCCAAGTCAGAGCACTGGAACGACCAGACCTCCTCTTGCGTTTCAATATTCCAAACCTTGATGAGTCCACTCATGTCACCAGACACCACCAAAGAACCATCATGACTGAATCCAACACATGTCACAGAGTCCTTATGTCCTGCATTGAAGTACGAAAGTTCCATCCTTCATTAAAGTTAAATTATGACATTGGTTTTCCTTGAGTAAATTCCTCTAGTTTTCAATAACCACACCATATACAACCAACTTGAAAAAAATCAGATTATCATGTTTATGTGGAAACAACAAAAGGTAGCTTATGTTTGGTCAGGGTGTATCAGTAGGCTTTGTTTTAAAGTAAGTTACATGTGATGTCGAGGTGTCTTCAGAATACACGTAACTGTTCTCATCTGGTTTACGACCAAGAACTAACATACTGGTAGACAGGTACCTGAGCACTCCAGCACTGGTTCCCCGTCTCCCACCTTCCAAACGTAGGCTTTATCATCCTCACCACCTGTTACAGCGATGGAAGACTTGGTTGGCTCCAGATCACAGCAAAAGACAGAACCTAACAACAAAAAACAGGGAATACTATTAAATGCACATAAAACAACTAAAGCACCCCCATAAAAAACCTGGTCGAGTGACTAAAGTCAATCCCAGTTAGTTATGTTTACATGGCCTAAGTTCTACTAACCAGTGGCACTCATAACTGGATGCATATCAGTCTAGTGACTATAAGTCAATCCCTGATGTAGATTTCTTAACCACTCTTTTACCTGTGTGTTTCTCATAGCAGAAGTCGGCATCGTCTTCAATGGTCGGTTCATCCATCCCAAGATCTTCATCTTCTTCATCTCCTTCATAATCTTCCGATCCCATTTCCTCCCCCAAGTCATCAATGATGTATTCTGCAGGAGTAAATACCAGGTCATTAACCTTTCTCCAATCTCATTGTTCAATATCATCCACATAATGTTTAATGATAGATGAACTATGTCAGCCTGCAATATCATATCATGTGGGGAAAGCACCTATCAAGTACATAGTCAACCCTCCTACTAACTGACTATTAAAATCATCCACTATGGTTTTAAATGATGGTGCACTATGTCAACCTGCGATATGATATCACGTGGGGAAAGCATCTATACAGTACATAGTCACCCCTCCTACTACCTGACCATTCATATCATCCACTTTGGTTTGGAATGATAGATACACTGCATGCCTTCACTATGATGTTAATTGGTGAATTCATCTGCACAGTTCACATGGGTTTTCAACTCAGGACAATGCTATGGAGAGCAAGAATAAGGGGAGAAACTCAATCATAGAGCATGGACAAGATCTGAAATCTTTTATTAGCCATCCCGCCGTATTGCCTGAATTTCAATGACTTGGAATACAGACAAAAATAGTATGTAGTAAAAAAATTGTAGACTGGAGTACTGAGATATATTTCGCATACACTGTAGTTCCTTGTCGGAAGTCTTCAGCATTTGAGGGATGAGACTGAGATCAGACTGAGAAAAGTGTAGTGATTAGGGGGATGAGACTAAGATCAGACTGAGAAAAGTGTAGTGTTTAGGGGGATGAGACTAAGATCAGACTAGAAATGAGTGATTGGGGGGGGGGAGGGATGGGACTGAGATTAGACTTTGGGAAGAGTTTAGTGTTTGGGGGATGAGACTGAGATCAGAGCAGACATACTGGGAAGAGAAAAAAAGAGATATATTAGCAGTAAAGAAAGAGAAGTTGGGAAGCAGATTGTTCTTGAATGGAAGTTACAGAAAGGAAACTTGGGAGCGTATACAGAAAACAACCTCACCACCTCCCTCCATCTCGTTCAGGTCAACGACTTCTGCCATGTCTTGTTCGTCTGCCTCTTCATAGCAACTGTCCGAATCACCATCTGGATCCATGGTCAGATGGTACTGTTTCTATGGCAACTTCTCAAGCCAACTTCTCTACATTTGATCAAAATTTTAAGAATAGATTAGAGGTTATTGTTTCAGGTCATGAGTCAATCTAGACCCAGTAAATGGGTGCTTTACTATTTTTTTCCGAAATGTTGACATCTGCGCCCTGGTGAACTATTGTAGATGCAATGTGAATCACTATTGCACTAATTTGATGTGATTTTCCAAACATCCAAGTTCCAACCACAAAAAATGCCCCCCAAATTACAAAAAGACCAAACAAAGTAGCTTGAAAATTGCCTACTGCTTTACTGGCTTCTCTATATGTCAAAGATGCAACATCACTCATCAGGCATTTCATCGTACTCACAATAATGACTTTTTATTAAGTTCACATTCGATCGGAGACCACATCCATTGAAATTTCAATGTACAGTTCAAGTACAGTTCAATCCAATGAATGGTTCAATGCCGTGTTTCTGTTTGTTAATTTGACATGTATATGAAACGATGAGAGCTGCTTTATCATTTAATCAGGCCTAAATATAAAATCATGTTATTGCTACGAAAGGGAACGAAGCTTAAGTTTAAGCCAGAAAAGGATGTTCACATACGACATAAATAACACTGGCGTCCGTAAACTGGGCAAACCATAGTCTCCGTAAACACGACAGTCATCCAATCAAGGAAGATAGGGTATGTGCCGTCATTTGTTATAAAATAAGTTATCAAGAAATAAGTATGCAATAATCTTTGACGCAGTGTATTTACATAAAAACAAACATTACGTTAATTTGCCCATATTACACCTTGTAATGTTACTTACTTGTCATTTTTCCAAACACGTGAATATGTTTTAGGCTTACGACAGTAAGACAATTGAGGGCGCCCTTTCACCAATTAGAGCTCATCTGGATTGCGCCATCTCTCTCCGAGAGAGTTGGGCCATGTCCGAAACGGCGACTTCGGCTACAGCTACAGCTAGATCAGCGCGTCT
>CM021531.1:20463308-20475378 GCA_010994315.2 Pisaster ochraceus
CTATTAAAGCTCTACTTATAGGTACTACTTGCCAATTTGTTACTACTCCTCGTCTACTCTATAGTGCTAGAACTATTTCTGAGGTTGCTGACCTCTTGGCAGATATTAACGTAGTAGGAACAAGCACAGGTCATCGTATTGTGTTTCTAACGAGCATTGCCATAAACTGAAAAATTCTTGTTAAGTTTTAGTTTTTCAGTAAGTGCCATTTTTGTGTGCAGAGACTTGGGTTCATGCCAAGCTGGGAATGAATTTTTACAGAAAGAACATAGTACAAAGGACAATATTATTCTTATTAACCTTGAATATCCCTCCGCCCTGCCCATCCACGCCCCTCCTGCCTGGTCATGGGGTTTGTTGTCATTGAAAACACAACATTAAGTAGGCCAACGATTCAACAAGGCTGAACTGTAAAGGCTGGACGTTGGACACAACAAGTGTTTATTTATAATATTCCTCAGGTTTAATCTGGGACCGACTTCAGTGGTATGTCGATTGGATGATGGGACACAATGTACCTTTCAAGTACAAGTCAATGGTAAGTCACTTTAAATCATGGACCCTTCTTACTGCCATAGACCGGAGTGCTTAAGTTAGGTCTCTTGGTAAGTGACAGTTAGAATATAACTCCCAGAAATATGCACATGGGAAGAACTATAATAAATACCCAAACAGTTCCTCACGTGTGTGCTGCCACCTAGCGTCTTTAAGACGCCCCATGAACACATTTCTTCAGTTATCTGTCAGATTTTGTTCTTATTCTCAGACGAACAGCCACCAACGTTTACACCGTGTCGACCGATAACTGCAAATACAAACCCTGGCGTTGCAACAGGCACAGCCACATGGATTCTCAGTGTCTCTGATAACGTTGATGTTACCCTCAGCCACACGTGCAGTCACACTAGCGGTGCACAATTCCCTATTGGTGGTACAAGTGTGACATGCACAGCGACAGATGCAGCTGGGAATACGGCTCAGTGTATTTTTCCAGTAAACATAAACGGTAAGTAAAAATGTGGCACCACACTACCCTGTGAAACAAGCAATGTGGAGCATTAGTAGGCTCAGTGTTGCTTGTTTCACATTGTAAAGTGACTATACGACTAATTCTAAAGTAACTACAGTAGTAAACCTTGCATGTACAACCGTGTATAAATCTCTTTTGGGAAGAGTGCAGGCTTTGAGGAGCCGGCGTGGTCTCGACGTTTCAAGCAGTTTCAGAGACAACACTCGTTTCAAACGAGATTTAATCCGAATTGATGACTTCGGTACGGCTGGATCACTGGAAAAGCCAAGTTATTCTTCAACGTTGAAGATGTATGTAGCCAACGGCCAAGATGTATGTAGCCAACGGCCATCCGTTATCAAAGTTGTTGATCCGGACTCGGTCTTGTACCTGGAAGTTTACTAGCCAATCCTGGGGGACACAGTCTCCGTTGGAGACCTACATTTCATCCATGCAAGGCAGACGGAATCTTAACCTGTTCGAAATTCGTTCGAATGATAATTGTCACCATTTCCATTAAAGTAAACAAAATCATCTTAATTCATCATTCTCAAAATTAACGACCACATGATCATTCCATGATAGTTTATACATAAAAGATACTTTGAGTGACAATTTGCAAGAAACCAAAGATAACAATTATACGTCTGCACTTTTATTAACTAGACAATGAAGCCCCTGACATTACCAACTGCCCTGAAGACATTACTTCAGCAATCCTGCTGATCAACTCAGAACTCCCTTCACTGACCTCCGTGATCACATGGGACATTCCGGCTACCAGTGATAACTCAGGGGGGCCAGTGGACCTCAGTTCTACCCACGAACAAGGCTCTGAGTTTCCTATTGGGGTTACCGCAGTATCCTATACAGCTGCAGACGAACATGGGAACTCAGCGACGTGTGTGTTTCAGGTGAAAGTGATAGGTAAGTGGGTCCTACTACTCCACACACACATCTACTTTAGCTATTGTCCCAATTTGGTTGACGTCATGATCACGATATTGTTGGTAGCGCCACTTTGGGAGTAAATGTCCCATTGTGTTATATTCGTTGCGGTGTTTACACGCCTACCATATCTAACTTTTTTTTAAACGTGCCATAGTAACGACTTCCAAAATGGCGAGGGTGACAGACCATGCAACGTGTGACGTCGGTGGAAGGATTCAATAGGACTTGTGATATGAACTTTTCAAAAACTGCTTGAATAAAATTAGTTTAAAAAACACTGCTCAAAAACTAGTGGTATGGTTATCCAATATGTTTGACAACTTTTTGAAAACACAACCTTTTGATAACACAACTGTAGACCAAAAACTGTTATTATAGCCCCTGTTACCGCTCAGAACACCTGTAGATCCTCCTTTTTGCCACCTCCAAATAAGACCAATTAAAAAGGCAAAAATAAATGGTTCAATAAAAAAATTCTTTGCTCCCGCTTGCCCCCAAAAAGAAAATGTATTGTTACTCAATAGTTGTTATTTGTCAATAGAGCGTAGACTTAGCCTATGTTATTTTAATTTAGTGAATAAAGCTGGCATGAAATAACATTTTAAAACAGTCACAATGATTTTTAGTGTGTGTATGCTCAGAATTCAAAATCCAAGTAAAAAAAAAAAATAAATAAATCTGTAGAAGTTTACAAATGAGAAGATTATGATAATGTAATTGCTTTCTTTTCTCTTATCTTTATAATAGTTCACCCACCAAATAACAATCTCCTGATCAGCAACGGTCCGCCCTCAGGTGTGTGTTTAACAGTTCTGTGGCCAGAATCTGCTGATGAAACTTTTGAAGAGTATTCCATTTATGCTTATAAATATGTAAGTTGATTACATTAAATAAAACATGCCCAACCCCCATTGCCAACGGGAAACGACCGTAAGCTGTTTTTCTGTGTAATGGGAGACTTTGTGACACTACTTTACAATGTTAGAATTGAAATTAAAAATGCGAGGGAAAAAAGGAGAGAAAATAAACACCCAACACCACACAGGTCACTTGTTTGACTTGAATTCACACCCCGGTGCATTCCGTGTAATAATTACATTGGAGATAGGAATGAGATGGTAAAACCAAACTATTATAATTCAACTAATCCCTGATGCAATTGTTACATCTCTTGTGGTAACCACTTCAATCCATTCGCTACCCCCAGGAACGCTTAATACATCAGTAGAAGCGGGGTCGTAGGTTCGAATCCCACACGTGTAGCCTGTGGATTCTGTTCCCTCAGGACTCGGGAAAGTACAGAGTATACAGAGCTCAATACACACATCGGTGTATGGTAAAAACCAACCTTATGGCCAACGAATATAGAGCGCCAAAGGCGCAAGATGGGTATTTGGAGCTCTATGTATGGTTGGAATGTGAAATACCCACGGGCGCCATTTCAGCAAGCAAATGTTTTGTAACTCATTGATAGCAAGGGCCATTGTCTGCACTGATAGCAAAAAGGTCGCTTGCTGAAATGGCATTCAGTGCACATTTCACATCTCAACAGCCCGAGTTACTCATCTTGCACCTTCGGCGCTCTATAACCTTTGGTTAAGACCCCAAGCCAAGGCTCGCCCATTAGTGAGAAGCAGTTCCAACTGGCTGAGAAGATGGTGGTGGATGGGTTGGTCCTAGCATGGTCTTATCGTGTAATACACAAGAGACTGACGATAAAAGGGATAAACGATTTCCGCTGGTAAATTCTAAGGAAAAGGAATGTTCCCCAAGGAATGTTGGGCACCATGTGTATTGAGTGATTGAGTACACTGATTATGCAAAGAAAGAACGAGTGAAATTTCCGCAGGGTCGCATATTTGTAAACATTGTTTAGGGTAGGTATAGGGATAGTTCCAGATTGGAACTAAAAGAGGCCATTACTTTGTACTTGTATTCACAACTGAACTAGGGTGAAGTTAGACCGGACTCCAGTCAACGGATAGTTGTTCCTTCAGGTACAAACACATACATCAAATACAACGTTTGCAGACTCCAACCAGGTGAATTATATACCATAGAAGTAGACGGGGACCAGGCGTCGTCGACAAAGCATTGGACCCGTAAGTATGGTTTTAAAATCCTACCTTCACAAGACGAAACCCCGGCCATTGCACCCGTGTATGCCAATAAAGAATGATAATATTGTTGGACTGGTTTTCTTGTGATGTTGAACAAACGTAGTAGAACTAAGCAATTTAAAAAAAAACTTACCCAAACGTTAAAAAATGGTTAAAATCATCAGGATTTGACCCCAATTTCCGTAGAAATGTGAGCTTTAACACTGTGTCATCACAGGTTAACTTGCAGCTTGAGCAAGTTCAGATCGGTGGCTATAGAGTTGACTAGACTTAGCCACAGTCGATCTAGATGTCAGCTAAACGCTGCGTAGTTTGAATTGCTATTAAGTCCAACTGGATAAACGTAGCCCAGGAGCACTGTGTCTCTATACTCAACCCAGGAGGTTACGTCACTATTTCAAGATGGTGGTTAGGTTACAAGACGGAGAAAGATCCAAACCAATCAGGATCGACGGGGGTCAGCGGGTCAGCATACATTAACAAATTATGCAAATTAACAAAAAATACAAAGTTGCGAGTGTCTCGTCGTGTGTATCATCAGATACTTATTTGCATACAAGTTATGAATAATGCAGACTTCATACTTTATGAATAATTAATCAACAAAACCGCAAACAAGTTAGAAAAGGCCCTCGTGGCTTCGCCACTCGGCTTGAGCGCGTTGTCTCCCGTTCCAGTCGCTCCACTGTCTACAAAGCTGTCCAAGCCACGAAGGCCTTGACAAAAGGCTATACATCACTATGCGTCCTGCTGCAGACGCGGCGTATTGATCCCACATGACATTATGACAAAATACAAACTGTTGTCGCGCATTCACATGGTAGGCCTATCATTGCAAAACGTGCGTAAAAACACAAGTGTATTAACAAATGGCCGCTTCCAAGAAAATTGTCGGCTAGAATTAGATACAGGTCAACTCGCAACCAAGTCACTCACCATTCTCTGGGTTCTATAAATAGAAGTATGTTTTGGTTTTAAAAGCTTTACCCAAACAAAATAAAGTGCCTTTCTAGCCACTGAAGACAAACCCTAGAATAGAGTAAAGACGAGCCTTTTCTTCGTATCAGAACCGAATGCCCCTGGGGAAGTCAGCCTTGTACCGGGTACCTTGTCGGCATCATCCTTGACGTTTACTTGGCAACGAAGCACACAGAATGTGGAGCAGTACTACTGGCGGTGTGGCGCGCAAAGAGGATACGTTACCAACACAACGGATTCTGTGTCGATAGAAAGTGTTCGCCCAAATACCGCTTCCTATGTGCACGTACAGGCGGTGGTTGGTTCAGGCGAACGTCGTGCTCTAAGTTCCCGTGCAACTACACTGATCACTACCTGTAAGTCAAACTATCCTTGTCAATATAAATTCTGTCATTCTGCAAAGAAATTTGCCTTAAGCATAGACATTTCTTTCTTAGCAGAAACTGGTTACCAGCCATTACAGTGAAATATTTCGTATGCGGCTGGTACCCCTTCAACTGAGCATACCTATTTGCTGATTGGCAACATTTTCTACATGTTTACTTAATTCTCTTGAAATTTCACCTGGACTTCAGTCACGAGTAGAACGTTTAAAGATCCTGAAAATCCACTGCTTTTTTTGACTGCTGCGGTCAAAATGTACACGTAGATGAATAAACATAATCTCAGACAACCCCTTTTTGCTATTTTCATAAAAAAAGGAATAACTTATTTTGATGGTGGGAGGGTGTGTTTATTGAAAACTAGAGGAGAGAACTATAAATCGCAAAAACTGTTTCCACAGAATATGTTCAAAATGTGCGTCACATAGACTATACTCCAAACATGCTGAGAGATGGCGCCTTATGTACCAGGGCAAATACCCATCTTGTTCACGATTCTGTGTGTGATTTATGTACATTACACAGCGCAAATGAATGACATCCCCTATTACTACAGTTTTACATCCCATGCTAAAGAACGCGGACTTGATTTGAATAAACTTCATAACGTTTATATCATCATGTCCCTAGACATGCCACAAATCATGGCAATACATAGAATGGTCTCTCATCCAATAAACTGACCATAATCAAAGGTGCTCAATTTGGCAGTTATATCACGAGCTCTGATCCATTGAGTTATTTTAACCGTTTGTAATATACCTTAAACTTCTACCAAATAAACAATAAAAGTGGTAGGGTCTTTACTTCTTGCAGCCCCTCTGAGAGAGTCAGAGCTCCTTGCATATAACTACACTGAATCAACCATAAACTTGGCCTGGGTGACGAGCAGCGATACAGGGGCCGAGTTGGATCCCTACATGTTGTTCATAGAGCCAAGGGACGCTGAAGAGAACTATCTGAGAACTTCCAACGGCTTGGTCGAGTTCAAGGGACTGAAATCAAATACAGAGTACCAGATTCGATTGATAAGTAACCTCGGATTAACGCTGGAAACAACGCAGAAAACTAGTAAGTTGCACAAGATTTCCAGAGAAACTTTGACTTCAACAAATTTGTGTTTTTTTTAATAACTGATTTGTATCGGAGTTGCACCAGGGGGGCAGGGGGGGGGTGGGTTAGAGGCACGTATCTGCATTGAACTTGCTGGTGGATAGAGAATCGTCTCAGTAATGCCTCACAAGTTCTAAGAGGTACTGTGGGTACATTTTGTTACTCTCCTTCGAGAGGAACAAAATTAATGCAAAGAGGACTCTCAAGGAACCGAAATTGGTTGGATACAAGAACGAACATGGAATGGAGAGAGTGTTTTTTATGTCATCCATTGCTTTCAATGTGAGGGCATAACCGTTATCAAGTTTCAGTGGGTACAGAAGGTGTTGACTCTGTAGTGAGTAATCTTACACTGAAACTGCTGAGAAGGAAATGATGCTTAGAAATAGCAGAACACCAGTTTCACAAAATGTATTTCCACGGTTTTTTTTTTTGGCTGGCCACCTGTTTCTTCTAGGCAAGATTTATATGTGCCTTGCAAAATTGTGTGTGCTTAGCAGCGGATCCTTAGCAGCTCTATGCAATTTGCTGTTAATAGTTTTAAGTTCAGTGTCTTTGAGAGCATAACCACACGTAAAGGTCTCCCGATCAAGTTTGTGCATGGTTATCTATACTGGTAGTTCACCATATTTTATTCAATCTGTTTATGTGTTCATCCCTTAACAGGACCTGGAAGGGTAGCCAACTTACGGCCAACTCAAGTGCTCCAGGATTCTATAACGCTGGCCTGGGATGGACCACTAGAGGGAGCTGTTGAGTCGTACGACATCTGGATATCCCCTGGGGAGAAGTCCGAGCCCTTTAATGAAGGGGGTACTAGGTGATTTTTGTAGACTGAAGGCTATTCACTGCCCCGGCCAAAGGCCCCATCGACCTTTCTCTAGAAAGTGCAAAATTTTGAAATCTATTTACGAAGCAAGAAGGCATAGCTCAAGCCGGAGCTCAAGCCAGAGCTGAAGTCGGAGCCCAAGCTTTTGTAAAAAAGAAAACGGTTTTTAGATGGTGATTTTGGGGGTGATTTTGCCAACCCATCTTTGATGGCCATTTGACTACAACAGACAACCAATTTCACCTCCGTGTCCATTTGTCTAGGAACACGTAGGGCCTAGGACCTACATGTGAAGCGTTACAATAAATCAATTACTGCAATCAAGTGACATGCAATAGATTTAAAATGAAGAACTTCATCAATAGTTTCCCCTATAAGAGGAAGTAGTTTTAATATCACGTCACTTTGCCCATTTATGGCAACACCATCGTCTTGCAGAGCATATATGGAGAATCTTGATAAGTCTTGGTTCCAGACTCTTCTGTTGATTGATTTTTATCCGTCAGCTTATAAAGAGGGCGCTGGCAAATGAGTAATTTAATTCGCACACCACACCTTTGTCTGTGGACAGTGCAAAATGATCTATTGTGCCGAATTTAGAAGCACATGCACCTTTGCTTTGTAATAGGTTAAAGGTTAATTGATTTCACTGCGATTCGTTCAATGAAGGTTTGATGATATTGATACCTCAAGAATTAAAAACAACCTCTCCCCGGTTTTCTGTCTCCCTCACACAGTCATATTTTCAACCAGCTGACAAACAACACCGAGTACTTCTTCAAGGTCGTTTCTGTATACAAGAACATAAGAAGTGTACCACAGACCCTTATGGTGACCACAGGTGTAACCGAGCCATGGGATCAAAATTTAGGTAATTTCCTCTATCGATGCCTTTTCCATAATTTGTTTAATCCTTTTCAAATTTACACATTAAAAGGACTCCAGAGCAGGCCTTATATAAGTCAATATAGCACTTGGAGCTTTTACTGTTCCCATCAAACCACAAAAGTGATAATAGAGAAGAAGAGTTTTTCACACAACATATAATGTATGACTTTATGGTAAGTATTTCTCAACATTTATAATGTTTAAGAAATCCCATCACATTGATATCATGGCTGAGAGATGTTTTTCGATATCTTCACTGTTAATGCAATTTCACCTATGCGAGAAGTGTAGTTTTGAAGTGGGGCGTCACATGCGTGTGGAGGGAAACTTAGTATAGAGGCTTTCCAATGATCGTAAAATTTGTTATTTTTATCAAACTGGCCAGGTCGAAATTGAGTAAGGCTATGTCCCAAAACGACGGCTGTTGTATGGCTATGGCTACAGCTAACAGACCTGGCTATATTAAAAGTCTCTTGATTAGAATGCAGCTTGATATTTGGGAGGATACAGCCATTTTTTTGATGCATCAGCTTGCAGTGAATAACGCATCTTGCCGTGCCCCAGCCCAGCCCGCAGCCACGGCTTTGTATTAAAACTGACAGACTTTATCAAAGTGTGATGATAATGTGTCCTTGGCATCTTGCTCCATTATTCAGCCATACCTTTCTCATTCAATCAGTGCAATCAAATCGAGGGTGGAAACATAATATATAATAGTCGGGGCCCTTTTTAGTATAGGTTGAAAACTAGTATATTGTACTCATAGGGGACACGGCAAGGATGGCTGCAGAAAGATACCACCACATTGAAATACCTCAGAAGGATGATACCATGTCTTAAATTGCTTTTTGTTTCGCAGTAAACATAACAGCGATAGTACTTGGGGTTGTGCTTGGACTGTTAGTGATCGTCTTGACCCTGGTTTTGATTTTCACATATCTCAAGTACCGTAAACTGAGCAAGGTAAACATTTAAAACTAAGCTTAAGAATATCATTTGGTTTCACCCTATTACACCGATGCGTGTGAAGCATTGTATACTCAGTATTTTCCCGAATCCTGTGGAAAAACCCATAGGCATTTTACTCGAACTGCCTCTACCGGGCAATATCGGTGGTCCAGTTGGTAAGACGTCTGATTAGAATGGCAAATGTCGTGGATTCGAATCTCACCCGAGTAATAATGCCTATGGAATTTGTTTTCACAGGATTCGGGAAAGTACTGAGAAACTATACAGTGCTTCACATACATCCGTGTAAGGACAAACCCAAATAATATTCTTAACCCCTGATGCAAATCTAACATCTATTAAATTCAGCTAACAAATTCTTTTAAAATAAGTGCTTACATTAATTTAAAAAGATCAGTTCTGTTTATAAAAACATAAATTTGTTTATAAATTTATTTATGTACAGTTTACTATTCATGTTTTATACACGTATTTGCATCAATGTTTTTTTATTTTATGAAACTGGATTTCAGCAATGTGTTTCAAAACGTGTTGACTTTTATAGGATGATTTACCACGAGTTCATACACCCAGACAAAAACCAGCAAAGACGGAGACGCCATACGTTCAGGTAGCGTTCAGAGTTTTGCATTGTACTATTCATGTTATGCCAAGCACAGATGAAACTAAAATTAATCTGTCCTGAAATGAGATAGGTCGTAGGTTCGAATCTCACCCTAGACACCTGTGTATATATGTTGTTGTTGCAGCAGGACTCAGATGGTACAGAGTTTAAAGCTGTGAAGGTTTCATTATATTTCGGAGTAAAATTTTTCTCAATATGCATAATTTCTTCTGTGTTTCACTCGAACAAAGAGAGACATATGGCTAGGTGACTTTAAAAAGTCCTATTTTGTCAAGATTGCCATTGCAGCTGACGTTCGTAGCCGTATCTAGCCGTATCCTGAGTTTGATAAAGCTCAATTTTCAATTTTTGAAAATGTTAGTATTTGTTTTACAATCCTTATTGATTTTGTTGACTGACGAAGAGCGTGCATAAGGAATACCAAAGAAAGTTTGACAATATTCTAGTTTACTTTTTACCAAGTTTTGGTGACATAGAAGTTTTACTTTGACCAAAATGTTTTAATTCGGCCTCTGGCTGCGACTCCATTATTATTGTGAATAGACCATTTCAAATCAAATCAATCAAATCAAATCAATGACCGGACGTAATGACGATTTGAACTTATTTATATAATATAAATTGCTAGTGTGTCGGTTGGGTCATAACTTCATTTTACTGATACTTGCTATTCAAATGTTTGCTTTGTAATGTTTTGTGCATAACATCATCGACTGTGTGCTTTGATATGGTTTTGTGCACAACGGTATCGCTTATTTCCATAAATGTTTTTTTTTTGGCATAACGGTATCGCTTATTTCCATAAATGTTGTTTTTTGGCATAACGGTATCGTTTATTTCCATAAATGTTGTTTTGTGCTTTGATGTGGTTTACTCATAACGGTATCGTTTATTTCCATAAAAGTTGTTTTCTTCCGGAACGTTTTCTCCCGATACCTTTCCTCCAGACGTCGTTATTGTTTACTTTTGTTTATATTTTGGAATGGGGGAAGGGCTGTCTAGTCAAGGTTTTCACTACATCAATATTGGTTCTAAATAATTGTCTTTCAAACTCTTGTTTTGCATTGTATTTTATGTTCATGTTGTCATGGTTATCACACACTGTCAGCCGTATGGGTTGGCTCTTCCCTTTCTTCCACCTTTACAGTGGACCCAGGTTTGAATATAGCACCTGATCGGAGCTTTGCATGTGGATTGAGCTTTCAGTCTCATTGCGTGGGTTTTCTTCCCACATCTAAAACTTATATTTCTTCATAACTCTTCAACATCTTCTCTACACAGGTATCTTCAGCCTACGGGTCACGGTGCAAAGCACTTTTGAGGGTGCCTTGCATGGTTTATTACCAGACATCAATAACAATGTGCATTTTAACGGCATTTTAACAATGCAACCTAGTGTGCTTCTTGATAGTTGCAAGAGGATGAGAAAGGGGCTTAATTTGGCAATGTTCTCGTTGTGTATTTCTGTTGTTTCTGTGGATTACTTTAATACGCATAATTTTGTTGTTTTGTGTATTTATTGGAATGTAACTTTAATATCATTTTCAAAATATGCTTTGCTACCGGGAGCTCCTCGTTTTTCTTTTGTATGAATTTTATTTGTGTTTTTCTTGAAGGATTTGACTTTTAGTTTTGTTTATTTGTACTATTATCATAATTATCGTACCTAGCACCTGAGAACAAACTTATAAAATGGATGTTGTGCTTTAGGATGCACTTCTTACACTTTCCAATATTATTTATCTCCTGAAGCTGAATGTTTTATTTTGATAGTTCGTCTTTCTTGGCAGGATCCTCAGACGTCTGTTGCACACGATGACTTCAATCAATCCTATGAACCACTGGCTGTCAACAAGCCAGCCCCGGAAGATCCCCGGGGCAGCCACTACCAGAACACCAAAATTAAAGGGAGTCAAGGACCCGTGACGAAGAAGAAAATTCCCAAAATGCCTATGCTCCCCGTGAAAAGGTACGTTAGACTAAATAATAATAATTATTATTTGTTTTGGCTGTGATGAAGTAGATGTTCCCACTAACTAGGCTCTATGCTTTGTATCAGGATGATTGCTTTTTACAAAGTCGCAACATTTTCAACGGATTTGGTTCCAGTATAACTGAAGTGTCGGCCCAGCAAGTTTCACTCCTGGGAAAAATAAATAAACGCCGTTTATTTTGAAAACATTAACACATTAAACTGTTCTTGGT
>CM021531.1:20505316-20521106 GCA_010994315.2 Pisaster ochraceus
CCCCCCCCCCCCCCCGGCTACGCCACTGGCATTAAAATCTGTCTTTGAATGTATCGGTAATGTGAATTTGGACATTGTAACCGAATCCACCTTACGAAAGACAGCCCTTCATTCATTCAAACCTTGGGCCACTTTCCTCTTTCCTATATACCCCCACCCTCAATTAGAATGAATAAATTTAATTCTATTATAAACGTCAAACTGTAGTAGGCGAAAGTGCCAATGTTTTCACATGTCGATTGCTCAATATCTCATTAGAGATGCAATGCAAAAGTTTAACCTCACTTTAAACTTGAATGAGAAGTCGATGCGTGCCTTGGAGCACCGGTAGCGTGTCAACTTAATTGCGCATTGGAAGAAGCAGAACACTTGCCTACACATCCTCCCCCACACATCGTGTAACATACCCTCGTTAAACTTTCACATTTCCACTACTAGTGCTTATGTAGACATATCAGTTGTAGAACATATAACGTGTTGAACATAATGTGGGTACATTATGCTAAATCGTGCGACAAATGAATGAGACAGATTAGTTCTTTATTAAAGAGACCGTTATTGATTGGAAAGTTTGTAATGCGCAGCTATCTTGTTCCACCTCCCATCAAGGATAATGGGCTACATAATTATGAAACAAATGTCATCGTTAATAAACATTCTGACATCTTCGGCATGTAGTTGCCATCTTTACTAAAGTGATTCACCGTGATCGGTGAGCTGTTATGTATACCTTAAAACCCCGTTCCATAAACGATTTGCTGTATTAATGATTTAAGCTTTGACACTAAGGAAGTTGCTTTCATAGCAATCCCTTCTATTAGGCATTTTATCATCTCTTGTCTTTAGACCTGCTTTTATGACAGACTGTTGTGGTTATGTGGTTTTGAAGAAAGCGTGACTCTTAAGTGGACTCGATGGTTCAAGACCTTCAAGGTCACAGACTAAAGTAGGACAAGTATTTTGTGTATGTTTATTGGACCTTTCTCATGATAACAACATGTTCTTGTTGGAAAACAAGTTGTGGCAGGAGAGAAGACTAGGCATAGGACTGCAGAAACGTCTTAAAATACTGGGCATAACAGAATGTTCAGCGAAGGAGACTGACAAACACAAACCCAATATACAACCCGTAAGACACGTAGACCCTATATTGCTTGACGTTAAAAAAACATCAGAAAATACAGCAGGTTTTCTTTGCTAAGCGAGAAAACTAGCAGGACACCAGTCACAGGACACCAGTCACAGGACACCAGTCACAACAATGCCAGAACTCTCATGCCAATAACCCAGTAAAGCTGAATTTTCCTGTGACTAGTTAAGTTTTGTTCTTATACCAGCTTTATAAAATTGAAGCCTGGTCTGTAAATCAAATCGTTTTACTTCTCAGTCTGCTTATGGGAATACCATGTGTGTGCTTGCTGCAGCTTTATGTCTCATTGTGTAATCTTTGTGCTCCATTGTGAATCGTGTTTAGTTTATTTGGGAGTATGAACCCCTTTCCTAAATTTTAAAAGCCATTTATTGAACCAATTCATCGACGTCATCGCCTGCGATAAATCTTGGGTACGCCATTTTGGGAGTCAGATATCCCCGGGTGTTGTAGTGTGCACTTTTAGGGGACGCTTGCGTGGGGAGACCCGCACTATGAATGGAGGATTCAGTAGAATGATTTGCAGTACGGTACCTTCTTTCCATTCATGGAGTTAGAACTATAAACCACCGACACTGAAAAGTTACGTAGACAACACCTCCCCCCACACACACATTTTTAATACATGCAATTTGACTCCCGAAATGGCAGCCCATTGGCAGACTGAAGCAGCGTCTCTTAGCGTCTACTCTTGGATTTTAAACGACCTATTTTTCGGATACAGTACTAATAATATAAAACCTATCTTCTAAAAGGATGCTTCACTACGTCATCTCCCCATGGTCCCTACGCTCTGAGTGATACGTATTTATTTCCTCTCTAGCATTCGACACAACGCGAAAACAACGTCTTGAGATCAGAGTTGAACTGATCCACAGTTTGCCTCATGGTCTACAAACAAGACACGCGTGGTTCCAATGAATCTTTAGCCTTTAGAGAACGTTCTCTTAAAATGATGAAGTGTACGTAACCTTTGAAACGAACACATGCATCGTTCATCGATGGATATCTCTTGCAGGTTACTCCCTATGGCAGCTAAAAAACTAAGAATGTTACTATTTCAGAGACAGACATGGGAATGCCGTCTGATCTTGTTATGGAAGACCCGCCGTATTGAACTTGAGTCTCGAATACCCCAGGTTAGGCCATCTGTGATCTTTTACAGATTATCTGCTCACATGATCTATTACAGATTAGCGGTGATTAACGAAATGAGCAGACTGTTTTCAGTTTTCATTGGTTTGTTCACACATTAAAAAACATATGTCAGTAAAATACAGTAAATCAAGTGGTTTACGCTAACGGCTGCGGCTACTGGCTTCAATGTCAATAAAGGCATAGTCAGCTATGTAGTCGAAATGGTAGCCGGAGTCGTTAAAGACTTGATCCCAACTTCACACTCCTTGTTTATCAGTTAGGTTAGGTCTATAAATGCTTTCGAGAAAACAATAGACCTTCATTCTAAAAAGCCAGACAACATGGTCGCCGAGGTGGAAAGGCAGGTTCGTCCATCATGTTGTTCGCCAAGATCTATATAAATGCAAAGTTTCAAACTCACGATAACATTCTAAACGATAGAATGAATTCAGAGTTCTCGGCGCGAAACTCAATTTCCACGCGTGTTGCATTTAGTGCAAGTCAACCGCCTTTTTTCAAAATTATTTTTCCCATGGCAAACACTTGTTGGTGGCTCTTTGTTTTGTGAATTCCCTAAAGTTATCTTTTTTCTGTGATATTATTTGAACTATTCTTTGATTCGTTACAAGCTTGTTGTACAAGGGTATAGTGCTTTTGAACTGATGCACTGACATGTTTCAAAATGTTTCATACACTTCAGCCTTTCAAATATCATCCTTTTCTGTCATTTAAGCACCTGTTGTTTTCTCCCCAGAGCCCTGGAGATGATCGAGTTTATAGCACCCCCAGTAATTCATGGAAATAGCAGATCAACATACCTCTTTGTGTTTATATGTGGAACTCACGATAGTACATCATCAAAAGGATGCACTACCATCCTAATCTATAAGGCATGATTGTGGAGAGAACTATGTCAACTTGTTTATCTCGACTATCGATCGTACCCTTGCCAACTCGTACTCAAAGAGTTCCTTCTATTGGCAACTCGCACCCATGTAAAACTCGTACTCTCGCCAACACGAATGAGGTGACCGCGGCTATGGCTACTGGGTATGGCAGTTGACGGAAGATGTATTTACATTGAAGAACAGGCATTGACATTTTACGATGATCTCTTCGTAGCCACAGCCAAAGATGTTGTCGGATGCGGCTTAACTTCCATCTCCAATATCAATGGCCAGGTTTGATATTCCCCTCCAATATTTTTGAAAGTAACTTTTTAAAGAAGTAGGGTTTGAGTTTTCTTGGTTATTTCTCTGAGGATATTAACCTCGTGTCAAAAGTTTATACGGAGGTAATAGTCTGCGGGGAAGGAAGCTCTACATTTATCACTTTGCTATTGTATGGCCACAAGGGAGGTAGGGTTCCACACAGATAGTAATACATGTACTCATGAGTAACTTCACGATGAACTGATTATCTACTAGGTTGGATCAAACTAGGAAACTCTGCAGCAGCGACTGGGTTCGAATTGTACCCGATTACGGATCGTCAATAAAAACAAATCTGGTTGTACAAAAGTATAATTATGACTTATCGTGATAACTAATACTCGGTCTTTTCTTGGATTCAATTAAGAACCTACAGATAATGGCAAACTGACAAAAGTATAGATTTGCATGTTTCTTATTAATTTTATCCCCGAAATATAAAACAAATATTCAAGCAGCCAACCAAGCTTTTCCGCACTCTTTGCTAAATACATCGTCTACATTATACTGTCCCAAGTGTGCATAAACAATTCTACTTATACCACTGTATTTCATCCCTTTGCAGTATACAATTACTGAGCATGAACACAAGACGGGTGCGGGGGGGGGAGGGGGAAGAATTATTTAAGTATTTGATACTCCCCCACCCCACCAACCTTATTGCGAACAATTGCTGCTGCACACTTTCTCATATAAATGTGCTCTTATAGTTCATGTACTTTACACTGCATATTTCACACTGTCAACACGCTACCCTTGATGTTTTCAGTGACTGGCCAGGGGGACAAGTTAGCTTGTCACTTCACTAGCCCGTCAGGTTTTTCACTTCACTGAACTAGACAGTATAGGGCTATACCAATACTTTCAGTGACTTTTGACTGGCGTTTGGCCAGCAGACCACTACTACGACGGGAGAACGCGTATCGACTTGTTAATTTACCCTTTTGACCTGTAACTTTGCTTTGAATTTACCAATGAAAGTCGAGTGCAAAAAAGAAACAATGCATATTCTGTGCATTGTAATGATTCCTGAATTGGTATCAAAACGAGGCTGGAAGGGAAATTAGTTTGACCCAATGGGAAGTATAAAGAGAATCAGAGGCCTATATGATTGATAGAAAACGGGGATCATGACGAAGACAAGAATTCAAGACTATTGCTTGCTCACACTACGATATAATGTACTTTTTTGGTAGTCTCTGTGAATTCTTACACTGGGAAACACTTTGTAAGGCAGCTCGGCCTTTTTTGTGATGAACCAAGTGCAGGCGAAATGCAACTCATTTGCTTAGACCATAACTTGGTCTCTTTTCACTGAGCCGATTGACCACAGAAATTTGCTCAGCATAGAAAAATCTTCCTAAAAGCCAAAACAGTTTACCATCCATAATGGCATGTGATGGAGATGTGGTCACTGGTTGCCTTCAAAACTTTTGCTTAACAGCAAACAAATTTACTAAGCAGCAGTTGCTACTGAACAACTGTGTGGACTTTGGCCTATCGGTACTGTCCCATAAGCCAGTATTGGTTTTCCTCATCACATCATAATTAAATGTGAAGCAAGTAACCTAAGCCTACTGCAATCATTCTCTGAAGTTTATTGCACACGTTTTGCGATACAGGTGTCCCTACTTCAAAATAGATGAAAACATGTACAGGGTTTTGAACCCTGTGCGTTTTGTTGTCTAGTCCAGTTTTAGTGTTAATTTTAAGGGCTATAATATGAGCAAATCACAGTTTATATGGCCCGTTAAGGCATACCAAATTAGTCTCCATCCAATCTCGATTTGGTTACATTGATTCGAATTGAAGAACAGAAAAAGGTACCAGACTATTCTTCATCTAAACCTTGATTTTGTTACATTGTTTCGTATTGTAGAACAGAAAACCAAGATGTCAGCACTATTATTTCATTTACCTTTTTTGAGAAGATTGACCCTGTGAGCCGTGTTGTGCACGCTGCAGTTCCACCTCTCGTTCCGAAACCTGTCTTGACACTCGAATATGCCAAGATCCAGGGCCTGCCTCAGGACGTCGGGCATCCCAGAGTCCCTGGTACACATCTTCCTTTGTCGCTTGGTAAGATAAGGGCTCTTGCAGTCGGGCGGTAGGTTACCAACGAGAAGCCTTCTGGGCGAGGTTAGTCTGTTTTGGAATGAGCCACAAACATTCAACTTTTTTGAAATTCTTTAAAGCAGACAACTTCACCCTTGAGCAATCAATCCTATTTTCTATAATCAAGAGCCGCCTATGAACAAATAAATCACAGCCATCCTATTGTATTGCACGCTAGAAAACGCACTTGTAGTAGATGCCAGAATACAAGATTGATAAATCAAATGATAACGATCTACTTGGATGTTATATAAAACAGATCATTAATGTTTTGTATTCGTGCAGTGAGACGTATTCGTTTGATGGAACTTGTTCCATTCAACTCGGCTGCGCCTCGTGGAATGTAACACTCCATCTTCCAAATAGATATAAAATTATCACCATTGCACTCGGAAACAATACTTATTTGTGTAACAATATATCGCTAAGCTGTGGATGTTTGAACATAGAGTATTGTGAAGTTGCTTGTTGCTGTTTTCTGCTCTCTTTGTTTTATATTTAATACAATTAATAATTCAAAAACTGGTACAATTTGAAATAAGTGAATCCTACAAAACGTTGATTTCGTTTCCTATTTTAACGGGAGGGTGTGTAAAGCACAATAATTGTTTCTAAGCTTAAAGCTTCTTTAGGGAGCCTCTGTAATATTATTTTGGTTTTTATTGTAGTTTATAGAAATTTGAACTACGTTGGTAAACGCCATCTCCAAAGCAACAAGAATCTTAGGAATGTGTTCAACATAATGGCGTTTGTACTACGCCCTCATTTTTGAAAAAGTAGTACGTCATTGCTGTTACATAACAAGGTGGAGGTTTCATACACGCACGTCGAAATCTATAACCGGTATGTGCCATAATTGTTTCCAAACCCAAACATTGGGTACCATCGAAACAACGCTTTTCTGAAACCAGACACGCCAAAATAATCCCAAATGACGGGATCTGGCATCTTGAGTTAAACCGTCCAAATGTCCTGTGTGGTTTTCAGTGCTTCATTTAAACTCCTGTGAACTGTCTTCAGGGTACAAATGTTTGTTCTTCATCGTTTACAAAGCCCCACTTCACCAGAAGCACTTGCAGCGGGCCACTGTGTCTCACCTCACCGTAAGCTGAGTCATTTTCTCTCGCGTATAACGTCCCGACTGTCAGGCATCTTTACCAATCCCCGGAAGTGATGCATGCTAGAGTCGCTTGGCCGGGCTACCCCAAAATTGGCTACTACACGGCTCGGCAATGAATGTACATCCGGGTGATTGTGGGTCTTGGAGGAGAAACCCTCGTGGATTTCATCAAACAAGTAAGATTATGACGACTGTACTCTCTTACATTTTTCTCATTCGTAATTGATTGCAGAAATTTTGTTTTTCAATTGTTGCCGGGCCATGACTCGTTCATGTAACTTAAAGGTACTCGTATTTCGGTTAATGTTTATGTACTTCACAAACGGACGCCTTGCAAAAAAGAGTTAATAATGTAATGTATGCTACGCGGCTTTACAAAGACTGCAGTTTTGAAACATGGATAATAGTACAGCAACCTTAACTGGAATTGTGCCATCACACGACCTTGAAAAGGGTTACCAAAGTTACCAAATAGGCTGGCACTTTGTAACATGTCTATTATCACCGCTGCCTAACTCTAGCACTCAACAAGGTGACAAACAATAAACAAAATATGGCTGCTCATTAAATTAGGTGTCGTATATTCATTGACCTGATTAAAGTCACATACAAAATGTGAACTTGAACTAGGTTAGGTCATCCCCTCCCCTCTGTACGCCACAAGCGGCTTAATGCAAAGAAGACGAAGCCCGGAAGTGACCTAGTGAGGTCATGACAAATGCAGTCAGTCATGATTACTTATGATAAATGGCAAGATTGTATGGTAGCATTAAACTCCCTTCACCCTTTCCTCCATGCTTCATCTGTATTGTCTTTCAGTCACCTGTGTCTGTTTGGTGAAATACTGTTTGTTCGTCATTTCGACCCCTAGTCGAATGCAGAAACAAGATTGAGCGTGCAGCTCAGGTGTCTTCAGCGAGTTTCTTTTTTAGAAATCAAAATGCAGTGGTCATTGAACTTAACTTTCTTGAGCTCTTAAAGTTTGTGCAGCTCCCCACCCCCCCCAGAAAAAATACAATTTAAATATTGAAAAAAGATAAATAATTTGTTTTTATAATAATAAATCAATCAACCAATCGATCGATCATTCGAACATTTGATTGAACGATCGATCTATCAATCAACCAGTCAATCAATAAATAACTCAATAAATCAATAAGTCAATAAATAAATCTATAACTAAATTAATACATTAATAAAAAATAATTGTAGGCCTAATAATAAATATAAAAAATAATAACAAAACACATATATTTGTGAAAGAGCCATAACAATAATTACTTGCAACATAAAGAAGTTGCTGGATACTATTTGGATAAACTCTAGAAGACAAAAAACAAACAAAGCAAAATCCGTTATACAGTGATATAAGTCTGTTGGTTGAAGAAAATGATTGCGTGTCACCAGAAATTCCCTAACACCTTCAGTAAATGAGAGCGCAAAATGTGTTTTGAAACATCCGTTTTCACTCAATCAACATTTAACTAACCTGTTTACAAACAATTCCCCCACACTGGCACAATTTGACTGTGTCCTGACTCCACCTATAGTAAGTCTCTACAAAGTGTATCATGTAATGCTTATCATGCGGCGTTACAAATGTCCCACTGTAGAGTTTCAAATCCTATTTAAAATCCACAATATTTAAATGTTAAAGTTAATTGTTCGATTACCTTATCCAGCGACTGTACGATAATAATGGTTGAGTTGGTCTAATTCATACCAAGTTGTTCTGTGCTCAATCCATGACATATCAACAGATAAGATGGATCACTTTCACTCATGGAAACTGCAGGAAACTTCGAATCATTCATTCGTCTTAGGCATATTATTAAATACTGTCGTAATTCCCCTGGTGGTTTTTTCTAATTATATGATCCTCCCCTACTTCTAGAACTCGCTTTCTAACCTTGTGACTTTACAGCCATCCTTATCTGAGTTCTGCAATAACATAGGTTCATATTCCACGCTAGGTTCACCTCGCTCAGTTAACGAACACACAGACTACAGTGTCAAAACCACTATTGAAGTTAACCCTTCTACACTGTCAATATGCAAGTAGGCCTGCTTCACTCAAGTTGAAAACCGACATTGGCCAAATTAGACGTTTTCGTTTAAAGTTTAACCATTTCAGTACTCATATCATCATAAAATAAAAAATCACCAAACAGTCATGACCCACTTTCCAAACCGACAAAATAACTTATTGATTTGTTTACTTTCTCAAAAAATATCAGCCTTTCGCTTTCCTAGATAATTATAACAAAGGTACCAGTGGCAAGTTTGTCCAATTCCCTTCACATAGGTTTCTTGTTTATCTACAAAGCTAGGTCATATTTTTTTCAATTAGCCTAAACGATGCATGAAAAAAATCCCATGCACAGAACTTGTTAGGCAACTTTTTATGCGCTAAGATATTTAAGACCATTGTTAAAATAACTTACCCAAAATATCCGTGTCCAACCGGCAACAAACTCATGAGCATTAGTCCGGGTACCAGCCAGTAATACAAAGCAAACAACAAAAGAGGGTACCAGTTCATGGTGGGAACGTGGTAACCGTCCAACACCTCATGATAAGTGTGGTTTTATAGCACGTCCCTCTTGGTCGACTTTAGTATAAAGAATTTCTTTCCCAATGGTCCAGCGGAGCAATGATTTTTATACCAACAGGCTCATCATGTCAGACATAACGAGTGCGTGGAGGCGGCACTGCTGGCTGGCCAACGGACTAGACTGCAAGAGACACATAAGCATGAATCCCCCTATATTTACTCGAAGCACGTGTGTTTCCAGCTCAACATGTCCAAGACTTCTACACATTGTAAAGCATAAACCTTTATGACAAGCAATTCCAGTCTGCAGAAGTTTAGTCACCACAGTTTTCCCCCTGCTTTTCCCTTGTACAAGTGTCGACAGTGTCACCGTATCTTCTGCTGTGTATCATAAATAACCAGTGACGTATTGAGACGTCGTGCCATACTATACTTGTGATAATGATCTGCTGAAGTTATGATTGGTTCACAGTTTCTAGTGAGAGGGGCGTGTCCATTTGTTTGCCTTTTTCAGATTCGTTTCAGACCGCTGAAAGGCTGGAGTCACGGTGTTACATTTGAAGCTAACGTCAAACTGTCTTCGTTGCGAGTTCATGATCCCTATTTTTAAAACTGTTCTACAGTACAATCTTAGCCGTAATTTTATTCAGGGACACGATTGCAATCGATGTCCCCAGTTGTTTTCATATTTTGTTTCACTGAGAGGGCTTTTGGGAGGCCATGTTTTATTCCAAATAATAGCTTTGTTTATACTTTCACTTTATATATGCCTTACTTTGGACGGCCTTTGCTTAAGCTCATTTAATAAAAAGATTTGACAAGCAATTATTCAACACGATATCAACACACGAAATACCTGTTCGCATATAACGCTTCAAACTAACAAGCTTGTTCACTAAATGAAATGAAACGAAGAACAAAGATAGACTTTCTGCGGAAAGATGTATTTCTTTTTTTCTGCAATAGCTTTTAAAATTGGACCCCTTGGGACATGTTAGTAATGGATCAAGTCAATGGAGCGGCATCATTAGTTTTCCCCCGATAGCGGAAAACCGCACCCATTCTGTAGGCGCCTTACATGTCACGAAAATAGCAGAGATTTATCCGGCTAGAAAACAAATGAAACCTAGCCCTAACCTGCCATAAACAGCACGGGGTAAGTTTGGTTCTGCTTTTACTACTAAACTATGGAGGTGTTATACCTCAGCCCAGACTGCTGATACATGTGTGCGTATGACACTCTTTATGTTTTTAATAGAAACAACAGAATTTATTTATCACATGGAGGTTCTTTTATGAAATGCCGTCGCTCGGATGTAACTTTTTGCGTTTACGATTTTGATGGGAATTACACCACCATTTTATCGCATTTTTGCTTCATGACCAAGTGAATTTTGTCTATAAAATGACGTGTTTCGATCGCTTCCTTGTCTTTTCTTGGAATATTTCGCAATGATAAGTTTTGATGTCCGTTTTACTTACACAGGAAAACGGAAGTTTCCTAACCGAATTAAATAACTTCACTTTTGCAATAACTAAATAAGTCGAGTGAACCTTACGCTCTGCGCATCGGCGCCTTTGATGTCAGTGACGTCATACAAAGTACTTACGCGTACTGACAGTTTCGAGTATTTCTCAGCTTGCAGTTAGATGAAAATGCAGGGAGTTGAAACAATAAAACAATGGATACCCTTCAATTTTGAACAAATCCAAAACCAGCCTTCGTTCCATTCTACTAATCTTGGATAGAGTTTTTATTGTTTGGTCACCAGACGGAAGTATAAATTGTCCCGCCAAATGAAACGTAAGAGCTTAGCGTTGTCCACGCTGTGGAATGAATCCGTATGTTGTGCGCAAAAATGTAGGTCAACGGACGAGTTGCAAAGCGGGCAGGTTTTGTTATACACAACATGTTGTATATATATATATATTTGAATTGGTTGTTTTGTTTGTCTTGTAAAAAAACCACACATGCAGTGAATATCAAAGTATTGTTTTGACATGACTGTTATAATACAACTGATTGATTCTGCTTTATTCTGAAGACGATAAGAACATACTGATCGAAACGACGAATTGTCACACAACCAGTTCTTTTCTGATCCATAAAAACTCACAGAGAGATGTTTTATATACACGAATGTTACCACAGGCTAAACCTTATTAAATTGGTTTATGCTTATTATGTATGAATAAATTCTGGCATTTTTATTGTGTGCGCCGATTCATCTTGTAATCATATAAAAATGCACTAACAAGTTGATGTTTATTACTTCCACATTCTCGCACAAAAGAGGAACCTTGCATTATAGCAATTGTAGAATGTTTTGAGCAAGTTTTAATGACCAATCATTCTTTTGATAAAAGAACCCACGTCTTATAAAGTTGAAATGAAAGTTAGTTAAAATCAACACCAATTTATTGTGCCGCGCAAAAAAAAAAAAAAAAAAAAAAAAAAGAGAGGGGGGAAATCACCCAACATTACCAACAACAAACACGAAACAAGACAAAATGTTGACCATTGACATACGGCGAAGACTGTCACTGATTTACGTTTAGAGTCACTTGTAATAATATAACAAGCACATACATGTACATCATCGTGTAAAGCCCTTCATCACCAGCTGGCAATCCTTACTTTGAAAGCACTTAATTTGGGGAGATTTATCATATTATCATCACCGGAAAACGAACTTCTTGCGAAGATTCTCCAGAACACAGGAATTTCAAAATCTGGAATTCAGTGATATGATTAAACCATCGCCCATAGCCATTCAAAAAGCAAATGTTGCCAACATTTGCCCCAATGAACTTAGAGATAGAGTACTAACAATGTTTGACAATTATTCAAAGATCAAAGCTGATATGAAGACTGAAAAACTGCAATTAATTGAGGAATATTAATTCGTCTGGAATGCTTTTTTTCCCTTTGAAAACTGCATGTTTGTTGCAATGCAGGACAATTCTCATAATCACAGACCTAAATGTCGGTATACGCTATGTTTAATTAAGGTTATAATTGCTAAAAGATATTGCTCTTGAAATCTCAAGCACGATGACTGGTTACTTTGAAGGTTTTGTTTTATGACAGCTGGCTTTTAAACTTTCTAAAGTTTAAGAGTGCCTTTGTGTTAATACGTAGTTATGGACCTTTAACCAAACTAGTTCACACAAGGCTCACATTAATTCTATTTGATTAACTTTGTTCATGATACATGGACTTGAAACACTTATCAACTTGTGATCTTTGATGTTAAATATTTGCATTATTTTTGTTTGCTTTACATGGTGGGCTTAATTGTCAGTTGGAGAAAAGGGCGTGGCTTGTTTTCTCTAACAAAGGGAGTCATGAAAAGGCAGGAAAGGAGGTTAGAAATTCGAAGAAAAAAATATCGGTGAAATTATGTTAAGTTTTGTCATAACTACTCGGTGGCTCTATTGTCTTTCTTATGTGTATCAATCATGATGCTTTATGATGGTGTCATACAATACCAACATGTATTGTTCCTTCCTTTGCTGAAAACCTTTACTTCCTCAAGTGTTATTGTTCGGTGAAATCCGCCAATTTCGTTGACACATTAACAATAACATTGGACTATATATTTTGGTAATTAGGCGAGATTATTTTGTCCGGATACATTCATCAACCGGAGCAGACAATTTGACAGGTGTCCAGTCTTTACCCTGGCACGAGTCTAGTGCTTTGACGGGAACCATTGAAGTTTAACCCACCAATAATGACACCTGCTAGATCAGTGACGTCATGAAGCGAATGGAAGCTTTGGGGGCAGGTCTTGTAAAGTGAAGATAAAAGATGGCGCAACATTACGTCGCCAGACACGATTTCTGTTGAAAGTCACTTGTCTGTTTGGATGACTGTACTTGACGATGACATCCGCTTATGGCCTACTATAGGGTTCGACGTGCACTGAGTTGAAAAAAAAAAAAAAACCTTTATTCTGACTCAAGACCGGCAAAAGTTAAAAAAATGAGTTGGTTACGATTTTTCATGCGAACTTATCTGTGTGGGTGGACAGATTTGATACATGGTTGTTGGATTGATTCAGGGTGATTGTTTTGATTGGATTGACTTGAGGTGATTTATTATTGCCGTATTGTGATTGGACGGTGTGGTCGGAGAAACACGTTCAACATTTACAACTGATACAGGGTGATTGGTTTAATACAGGGTGACTGGATTGACACAGAATTAATTAATTAATACAGGTTGTTTAGATTGATACAGGGTAATCAAATTGATACAGGGTGATTGGATTGATACAGGGTGATTGGATTAATACAGGGTGATTGGATTCGTACCAGGTGAATCGATTGATACATGGTGAATAGACTAATACAGAGAATGATCAGATTGATACAGGATGATTGGATTGATACAGCGTGATTATACACAGTTCCATTTTGATAGATACTGGGTGATTACATAATATAGGTTGATTATATTATACAGGGTGATTAAATTGATAACAAGTGACTTAATAGATACAAAATTATTAGTTTAAAATATGGTGATCCAATTAAAACAGGTTGAATATTGATACACGGTAATTAGATTGATACAGTGTGAATAGATTACATGAAATTAATCTTTTCAGACAATAATTGTGTACACGCCCCTTTTAAGATTTTGTTTTCTCGGAAATAAATAAATAAATAATTAAACAAACAAACAAAAGACTGCATAATGTTTACATACTACATCCAGAAACGTCCTTTCCAGCTAGCGTTTGGATAAGGTTATTTCGTCCAAATTTAAGCATTTCCGAATCATGACGAAACGAGCAGATGTTCCGAGAGAAGATAACAATGATAAGGAGATGGAAATGGAAAGACTCTTTAACTGACGTGCAAATAGCCAACCTACCCCACGATAAGCAAACAGCCAACCTACCCCACGACAAGAAAACAGCCAACCTATCACCAACACATGCAAACAGTCAACCTACTCCCCCCCCCCACAACAAGTAAATAGTTAACCTACCATCCCTCCCCAGAATTCCTTTTTTACGACATGCAAATAGCTAGCCTACCACCCCACCCCACGACATGCAAACAACCAACCAACCATACCCATCCCACTCCTCCCCAGAACTTATACCGTTTAATGCCCATCATTTAGTATCTAATCATACACCATTTAGTATCCAATGTTATACCGTTTTGTACTAAAATGTTTATACCGTTTAGTATTTAATGTTATACCGTTTAGTATCCAATGTTATACCGTTCTGTACCAATGTTACACCGTTTAGTTTCCAATGTCATACCGTTTAGTATTCAATGTTATACCGTTTTGTACCAATGTTTATACTGTTTAGTATTCAATGTTATACCGTTTACTATCCGATGTCATACCGTTTAGTATCCAATATTATACCGTTTAGTATCCAATGTCATACCGTTTAGCATACAATGTTATACCGTTTTGTACTGATGTTTATACGTTTAGTATTCAATGTTACACCGTTTAGTATCCAATGTTATTATACCTATCGAAACTACGGTTTATGCTTCGGTTCTGAATTAGGCACCGTCAGCTTGTAAGTGAAATCCCGAGCCGACAGTGTTCGTTAGCAAAACATTTTATTAAAACATACAAAATGTCTCTGCTATAACTAAAACATTTGCGGGAACCGGTCACAAGACGTGTCATTGTGACCGGTCACAAGACGTGTCATTGTGACCGGTCACAAGACCTGTCATTGTGGCTGGTATTCTTTTCCCCCGCTAATACTAGCATAGACTACTTCATTAACTTTGTTTGGTGGAGCAGCAGTTGTATGAACTTGGCCCCAGTATTACATGTGAAAATTAGTTCAATGTTTATTTGCTGTTTTCTCGAAAATCATGCAAATCGAATAAGCTTTTAAATTGTCACACTTTCCTGACTGCTGTCACACTGTTACTTAGCTTCTGACACGAAGGTAGGCAGGTCTCAAGGAATAATTATTTCTGACCATGAGATTAATTTTTTTATGAGTAGTCAGCTTTATTTGTACAAAAGAAATCATTGTTTTGCGCAAACCAACTACTTCATGTAGTGTCAAACTGTACTATGGGTTAACACAGTCTGACAGCGCACAAGGTTCGATGTTGATGTAACATAAATCATTCCAAGATGTCATTCGAAATTATATTAATTTTGAGAAAAATGTGCTTGAATTCGTTGTTATTTTAATTGCTATTGCACATGAAATATAAAAATACAAAGATGAAATATTCACCGCTGTCTAGACAATCGGAACACCGTTTTTACATAAAATGCCCACGACACGCTGCGTTTCCCGCGATACTTGATTTGAATGAATGTACTGCACATCCAAACACTGCTGTCCCATTCCGTGAAAGTTTTCACTTTGCTGTCCTAAAGTCACCGGACGAACAAAATTGGTTAACACAACGGGAAATTAAATCGGTGTAAGTTAATTGGAGATAGGTAGTAAAGTAATTTAACTTTGAACTAAATTGGGCTCTTTACCCCC
>CM021531.1:20545426-20568595 GCA_010994315.2 Pisaster ochraceus
TGCATTTGCCAAGCCATCATCATCATCCCTCACGTTGGAGATGCTGCCAGTGCTAGAGTCTCAACCATTATCACATCGTGCCAAAGACATCCTCCAGAAGGTCAAAGACTTTGTCAAGAGTGAAGTCCTCCCAGCTGAAGAGGTAACTGACTAAAACTCTAAACCCTAAAATTGGTCAATCATTTTATTTTAGCAACCGGTCCACTGGCCAGAGTCCAGTAATTTTAGCAATGTACAAGCAAAGCTGTCAACCAGTTTTGATTTCCCCTATTTAATCTGGAAATATTTCAGAATCTGGCAGTACGGGCATTTCCAAACAAACACATTTCTAAAAAACAATTGTTTATTGTGTTTTTAGTAGCTGCTAGAACATTCAAAACAATGAGCCCCAATGAAAATCAAAGTGGTCAAAGGCCATTCTCTTCTAAAATCCTGACGCTAAATAATAATAAATAAAAAAACCTGCTGTTGCATGTAAGTAAGATAAAACAATTACATCAATAGGATAAAGTCTGGCTCCGTAGTACTATACATGCATACCTGATGCAATACAGTCCAGACACAGACACTTATGCAGATTGTACAGCATACATTTTTCATAGTCTGGATCCGCAGTTTTTCTAATGCTTTACATGTTGGAATTGCTGCTGTAAATAAACGCTATTATAATTTATCTGAAGGCTAGCACAATGTGCAGGCAGCAAAACATCCCTGCATCAACTTGAAATAAAAATGACTCCAACAAGAAAAGATATCATCAAATGCAATCGACGCCAAGACTTACTGAAAACATTCAATAAAGGCACTGAAGAATGGGTGGAAATATTTGGGAAAAGTTGTGAATAAAATAAACAGGAATGAACAAAGCTGCTAACTGCAGAAAAAATAAATCAGCAGATTTTCTGCTGTAAGGTAGATAAAACTTGTTATTAAGCAGCTATACTATTGTTTGGGAACAAAAACAAACAAACAAACACCCCAACACCCCAACGAACAAAACTTTACATGTTAATAAACTTTAAAAACTAATCATTAAGTTTCTTAACTCAGGCAAAACAGGGGTGAGATTTTGTCAGTACCAAGGAAAGATCATTTTAGAACTATCTAGAATACTTGTAGAATCTGAAAAAGGTAATGTATTACGTTTGTTTATTGAAAAATTTAAAACATACATTTTTAAGAACATCCTTTCAGTTTTAAATTAAAGACTTCAGAATCCTACTAAGGTGGCAGCAGATGAATGTCCATTGTTTGCGTAGTTCTGAGCATGCCCACATGTAAGTATACTACCACCTTGTATCTCCAATCTCTCATTGATTAGGATAAAACCCATCCTCAAGCTAGCCTCTTGGATTTTCTTTTTCTTGTACTTATTAAGACATACCTGGCACAAGTGAATAGTGGCCCATCTATCTGGTGTGTACCAACCATCATGGAGGAGCTGAAGACAAAGGCCAGGGCCAAAGGACTCTGGAATCTCTTCCTACCAGCTCAGAGTGGGCTTGGTCAGCTGGAATATGCCTTCATGGCAGAGGCTATGGGACAATCTTTCATTGGTTCAGAGCCGTTCAACTGCAGTGCTCCAGGTAAGAATTGTACCAGTTAGTCAGGTTTATGTACAAAAAGTAGGTTTGTATCATACATGATAAATATTAAGTGATGTTTGAAGCAGTGCATAGTGTAGAAAGTAAGAAGTAACTTTAACTAGTAAACTTGCGGGTACAACATGTGTAAATCTCTTTGAGGAGTGTTGAGTGATATGTTTAACGTGGTGAGGGCAGTATAACCATTGGTTCCCATGTACATTGCAGGGCTCAAACTTTACACTGGACCATAGGCCCGAGGACAGTGATTTTAGCATCGGGCCAGTAAACTTACAACTGTTCAAGTCCGGCGGTCTTGTGTTTTTGAATAGAAACTGTGTATAAATAGTCTTCTTCTCACTTTTATTTCGGTCTTGAAACAAATTTTCTGGTCCAGTAAAAGTTTTGTGCTACAAGCCCTGCAATCTTGTGGATTTTTTCCCCAAGTTCAAGCCCTGCACTGATAGGCCATTATAACTATTGGTTCCCAAGTACTTTGCTTTACCTGGTGAGGCCATTAGAACCATTGGTTCCCAAGTACATTGCTTTACCTGGTGAGGCCATTAGAACCATTGGTTCCCAAGTACATTGCTTTACCTGGTGAGGCCATTGGAACCATTGGTTCCCAAGTACATTGCTTTAACCTGGTGACTCTATCATAGACTTTGGTTCCCAAGTACATTGGTGAGGCCATTAGAACCATTGGTTCCCAAGTACATTACTTTCACCTGGTGATGCCTGTACTTTTCCATGTAATGATACATGTATTTTCCCAACTTTTTCTGGACTTTCCAAGGTGGTATTGTCAATTGTAAGGAATTACAGCATCTTTTGTCACTGTTTGATCGGCTATCCAGCCTTGAAACTCTGAGTGTAGGCTCCATACAGAGACGTCTGAGCGAGTCGACACATCACACTTAGTTGATCGCAGCAGACATTACTTGCCACATCACTCCCAAAATGTGCATTATGTTCATAGTTCCACAGTCTTCCCCACACAACAAAAGGCATAATCAATTCATTTGCTAGTTAGATTTGTTGATAATTTCTTTTCCCCAGAATATGTGTTTCCTCTGTTAGTTCTTACATTATAAATTTCATTATTTTTAAACGCCTTTTAAAGTCAAACACAGCCTCTGACCCTACTCCCCATGTCATACTCCTGGTAGGACTTTGAAAAGGTTGAAAACATTGGATGGCTCTTTAGTCAGGATGCATTTCAAATGTAGAATTCTTTGCTTGGTTTAACTACAGATTCTGGTAATATGGAGGTTTTACATCTGTATGGAAATGATGAGCAGAAGAAACAATGGTTAGAGCCACTACTGGATGGAAAAATTAGATCCTGCTACTGCATGACCGGTAAAAATCATAACAGCTTGTTTATTTGTATTTGCATCACTGCTTTACTGTGGTGCATTCAGAAGAGTTAATAACTGACTGAAGTTAATTTCATCTTGAAAATATGCTTTGCTCTCTGAAGAATGTCAGCCTCTCAGCAGTTTTTATTAACTTTTCATTTGAACTTTTGTCATGGTGTTGCAGGTATTATGCATAATTTTTTTTAAATGCAAGGTGGACAAAGCTAGTCAAAAGTGGTGGTACATGTCAAAGCTCTGTTACAAGCAAACTTAGTGGTCTAGTGGTTAATATGTCTGATCTTAAATGTAGAAGAAATGTGGTTCGAATCCCAAACAAGGTCCATAAGGATTTTTTTATTGAGTTGGTAAGCCCCCCCATCAATTGACGTTCTGGCCTTGTGTCGGATGAGTTTCATAAGGAAAAAAACAAAAAACACACCCCAGCAAGCATATAAAAGAACTACAAATAAGTCGCAGAGAAAACAGTGCTGGACTACTACATTGGTTAATTCAAACCAAAAGTCCGTTTCCGTTTCCTTGTGTAGGTAAAACCTTGTACATCCCTTGTATTTTGCAGAGCCACAAGTGGCTTCAAGTGATGCTACCAATATGGAATGTTCCATTGTGAGGGAAGGGGATAACTATGTCATCAATGGGCGAAAATGGTGGAGTAGTGGTAAGTTATTGATGCCAAGTAATTTTTCAAGAACCACCTCCCCCACCCAATCCTAGTCTTTGTATTTAATACTTATTTTATTTAGATTTATCCCAATCCTAGGTTTTAAAAAGTTGCCAAAGCTGTCACAAGAATCTTCTGCTTTAGCAAATTGATCCGTGATCTTCACCTTGACAAATAATCAATAGACTTATGATAATGATGACATTGGCAATTCAAAGATTATTTTTTATCTGTTGATCTGAGCTCAGAAATCCCCAAAACTTAAAACTGCTCTTGAATGTTGTTCTGCACAATCAGTTCGAAAAGAAAAATCAAATGATATGAAATGTAACCTCTTTGAGTTTATCTTTTTTGAGGTGCTGGTGACCCACGCTGCATGGTTGCCATATTAATGGGACTCACTCCTAACAAGAATAAATCCAGGTTTGTAAAAATATTTATTTTTTCTTAAGTTTTAAATTTCCTTGACATTCTGACATACCAATTTTGTAGTCACGTTTGCCAAACATTTATAATGAGCCATTCCTTTAATATGACACAAGAAGAGAAGGAGTGTGGCAGAAAACAAGTGGCTTTTGGAAGAATGTTGGGCATTTTGGATCTTTCCACTCCATTTTAAGAGGTTTGCATAGTAGCAAGCTATTATTTTATTTCACCACCCTTTATCTTTGCAACCATTTTAAGCTTGGCTATTGAGAGTGGACATGAACAAAACTGGTTTTATAAAAAATGGCTTTGATTTGTGAACTTTTAGTGTGTGATCTTGGTTAACTAAACTTGCCTGTGGTAATGAAAAGTTTGTGGGAGTGTGGTCAACTTAAGCTGCCTGTGGTAAGTAAAGGGGTTATTTTTTTGATTTTCTAACCTCTTAAAACCACTTTTTGTTCACAGACATCAGCAACACAGCATGATTATAGTTCCCATGGACGCATCTGGTGTAAAGAAGATTCGACCCTTGATGGTCTTTGGACATCCAGGTATCAGACAGATTTTGGGGATACATTGCTATTGTAAATAAAGGCAATTTGGTCAAAGAAGGATTCGAACCTTGATGGTCTTTGGACATTCAGGTATCAGATAGCTTTTAGAGATCTATTGCTATTGTAACTAAAGGCAATTTGGTCAAAGTAGGATTCAAAACTTGATGGTCTTTGGACATCCAGGTATCAGGTAGGTTTTTTCTGGATCTTTTGCTTTTGTAAATAAAGGCAATTTGGTCAAAGTAGGATTCGAACCTAGATAGTCTTTGGACATCCAGGTATCAGGTAGGTATTAGGGATCTTTTGCTATTGTAAATAAAGACAATTTGGTCAAAGTAGGAATCAAACCTTGATGGTCTCTGGACATCAAGGTATCAGACAGGTTTTAGGGATCCATTTCTATTGTAAATAAAGGCAATTTGGTCAAAGTAGGATTCGAACCTTGATGGTCTTTAGACATCCAGGTATCAGATAGCTTTTAGGGATCCATTTCTATTGTAAATAAAGGCAATTTGGTCAGAGTAAGTGTCGTGACATTGTTTCATGCTCTTTATTCATCCTCATCAGATGCGCCTCATGGACACTATGAGATAGAGTTCACCAATGTACGCGTCCCAGTGGGCAACATGATTCTAGGGGAGGGGCGAGGCTTTGAAATTGCCCAAGGTCGTTTAGGTCCAGGGCGAATCCATCACTGCATGCGTGCTATCGGGATGGCAGAGAGGGCGCTAGAGCTGATGTGTCAGCGAGCCATGCAGAGGAAAGCATTTGGAAAAGAGCTTGCTAGAATGGTAAGCAAGTGGGTGGATAAAAAAAAAATTGACTAGAGTGAGATTTGAACCTGGGACCTCTGGATTAATGTGCCGGCACTCTACAATTTGAACCATCTACCTCGATTGTTGGGGGTCCCTATTTTTTCAATTTCTTTGTTCAGGGGTGCCAGTCAGAAGCCATTCAACCTGTAACATCCGTGTAGCCAGGGATCACACCCAAGTTTATGGTACAGCCTGGGAAGCAGCAGGAGAGGGGTCACCTTAAGGGGATTCAACTTTTTATTTCAAATATCAAGTAATAAACCGCAAGCGAAATTGACGTCGTAAATGTTAATGAATTTTGGGTGGAACTAAGAAAAATTGACAGCATAACGGCTAGATGGCTCAGTTAGTTAATCTGGACGTTACTGGGGTCAAATCATGCTCTAGTTTATTTGTCTTTGTTCCATCCAAAATTAGTTATGATTTTCCCAGTCAGTTGCCCTTTATCATGTTAATGGTTTTTCCTTTAATTTTATATTAATAGAGAATTTCCAACCATGCACTTTTCGCATGTGAAACATGAGGGGTCCTTTGTAAACTTTGGAAAATGTTTCAGTCCTTCAGTTTTCAGTGAGCATTATTAACCAACCTGTGAATAATTCATCAAGTTTGGCAGTCACATTATAGTGAAACTGACTAAAAAGCAGTTGATGATTTTTCAGGTAATTTTTGCATTTTCACATACGTGCTTACTTTGTTGGCTGCAATCAAAATTTAAAGCAAGAATAATGGGTCCTCAAATGCCATTTTCTTAACTTTGAAATAGTAGTGCGGAGGATAGGTAATGGGATGGAATTAATAATCAGTGAAATTTCAGATTGAAACAGATTTTCAATCATGTACTTTGTCTTTAATTAAAACTTAACTGTTCCTTCGTTTTCACCTACAGAATGTCACCTTCAGTTTGTATGTTATTTTGTTCTAGTGCGGGATTAAAGACAAAGAGATCAAATTCTTTTGCCACTTTCTTTGTTTGGACAGGGTGTTATTCAGCACCAGATTGCAGAGTGCCGTCTGGAGATAGACCAGGCAAGGCTGCTCACCCTCAAGGCGGCACACACTATCGATCAGTTCGGGACCAAGAAAGCTCGCAAGCAGGTCTGTTAAGCTATTAATTTTTTTTTAAACTGCAAACTATTGCTGTATAATATTTTTCTCTTTCTAAAACATTTCTTGAATCTTTACATGTTTTTAATTGTTGTTTTTTCTCATTAGGTTGCTATGATCAAGATTGTTGCTCCACGCATGCTGACCAGCGTCATTGATCAGGCTATTCAGGTCCATGGAGGGGCGGGTGTGTGTCAAGATCTACCACTGGCTGGGTTCTATGCTGGAGCTCGTTCTCTACGCATTGCTGACGGGCCGGATGAAGTACATCTGACTAGTGTTGGTCTGCAGGAACTCAAATCGCAATCACTCAAGGCAAAGCTGTAATAAACTTACTGTGAATAAAGCTTTGGATAAGTGTTCGGTCTGCAGGGATTTCAAACTATGTTTCTCATGTTAGCTGTAAACAATTTGGTTTATAAAGGCCTGTGTCTTTAAGAACTCGGTTCTAAGAGGGCTTGGGCTAGTAGTTTGTTCTGAAAGAACTAAAATCATGATCCCTTGAGGTAAAGCTATACAGAACTGGGTTGAACATGGCTTGAAATAAGAAGTCAGTCTGCAGATAATTTTTACACTATCACTAGCTGAAGGCAAAACTTTTGGAAAGTTGGTTCACAGAATGCTTGAGGGTAAGAAATAGGTCTGTAGGCACAGTAAGCAATATCAATCATGGTAAAGCTGTATGAATTTGGATAGAATCAAGGATTTGGAATCAAAGCTCTATCGCTGGAATCCTGTAAGAAACAACTGAGGCTTGGCCTGTTGGAGGTTGAGTACTTACTAGGCTTTGCTGTAAGAGTTACCTCTGTAGCAAATCCAATCCCAATCTTTTGAGGTAAACCTTAGCCCTGGTAGGGCGTCAGTCTCCTTAGTGTAACAGAGTAACTTAGTGTAACAGAGTAAAACGTACCAGGGCCAAGAAAAGCTGTAAAGGTGTACACTTGATAGTAAAATGATGGAATAGTCAGGGCAATTATGGGGTTAACCAAAACTTGAATGACTATTTATAAGACAATTATTCAAAAGCAAACTATGATATTAACTTGATTTTTTATTTCAACGACTGAAACTGATTAAGTAATAATTTATGAGTTACAGGTCCTGTCGGGGTCTCACAACTGTTATACATCTATGCTTGCCCCAAACGGCGCCCTCTTGTGGTTAATCATAAAGTTTGTACTAAAAAAATAGCATAACTTGGTTCAAAGGGAAGGTGATTGTTATTTGTACTACAAGGTTTAGTGATGTAGACCTTTTTAGAAAAATAATCTGATACAAATAAAACAATCTAAATAAGATTATCTGTTTGTGAATTTGGTCGGAAAGAAAGTCAATAAAAAATAGGTAAAACTCTTGACAAAATACCCATGAAGTAAATAGATGTATTATTTATGATTTTAAAAAAATCTTTTAGTCTTTTAGTTTAAAAGCACTTGCACAATGCTTCATGAATATCTGCATATATAAATTGTCTTGAGAAGGGAGTGCTTTATTCAGAGATAGTTTTCCTAATTGTATGCACAATTTTATGATTATTCTTTGTCATTTATATTTTATTTTTATTTTTAGCAAAGTATCATTTAAAAGGTGAACCAAACTTAAATTTGTTTAAGTTGATTTTGTTGTAAACAAATATTTGATAATTGCCAGAGGTGCTGGCATTTCAGTTTTTAAAGTAAAGATTTTGTAAATTTGTAGTCAACAAATTAAACAGAAATAATTTAAAGTTCTTTGTCAGTTTTTTAAACGAAATTATTTTTCCAAATCAAAAAAGTTGTTAAAGTTAACTGAATGGTACTGTGGACTACGCCTGTAAATCTGATATATGGTATCTTTTTGTATTTAATAAATGTCAATCAAAATGGAATGATTAGAAGTTACTTCTTCTGTTTTCTTCTTTTTAAAGTAATTTTCTGTTTTGGTGTGATTAACCCTGTAAAAATAGGTGCCAAGAAGCAGGAATTCAGGTATAAGCAATTAAAGGATATATATGAAAATTTGAAGGCAGCTCAACATTGGATTTGATACTTTGTAATATACTTAAAGCAAATGTACTACAGTTTGGATTTAATTAGGCCCACACTGTCGAAAGCTTTTACACAGACCAACATAAATACCCTAGTGACCTAACTATGTACACCTTCCTGAACTTGGTATAAGTTTCTTTGTTTCTCTTCAAGATCGAGATTCTTTGTCACAGTTTTCATGAGAGGGGAACCATAAACTTTCCTGCGTTATCTGCAGTTGAACCAAATGACAACCCGCCCACACTGGTCAAAACGTCGACTTGTTACACCACCGCAGCTTATTCATCGTGTTTTTGTTGGTAAATCACTTTTTGCGCACAAAAACACCTACAACAAAAACATATTTCGCTTCTTTTATATCCTCCATGTTTTGACTGGGTGACACTTATTGAAATGATTTCCAAAGACTGAAATGAAAGTTTGATACGGCAGGGGAGGCACTCAACAAGTGTTCCCCATTGAACTGCTATTATCATTGGTGACCTCCTATGTTACGTAAAAACCCCACCCCAGACCATGCGACCCTTGCCATGGGACAATGCATTGGATGGACTCTAAGAGGTCCCCCAATTAGTTGCTAGAGGGCGCAGGTCAACTTTATATCTACCTCTGGGGAGCACGACGACATAATGTTGCACAAAAACATTTTAACATTGTGTTTACGCATGCATATCTCTGCACATGTGTGCATAGTGCTGTCGTCGGTTTTAAATGGGAATTATTTTATCGTTTGCACAGCCAGTGGTTATTTAATGCACAACTGCTTGATTGAGTTGGGCCATAGAGCTTTTTGAACTGTTCTTTTAATGGGTTTACTTTAATAGTTATGGCAGCGGTGACCAGGACGATACCATGAGTTGGTCGGACGGACGAGAACTCCGAGAACACCGGCAGTTGGGTAGGAAGCTTGAGTCCCGATGGGGGAGCCCCCAGCTCGGTAGTTACGGCCAGCCAGCCCTTGCCGAGTACGACTCCGACGACAACCTTATCGACGTGGACGTGGTGAGTGAAATGCACGACGTCTATTGTTTATAAACACTTGGGGATGTTTTGTTTTGTTTTGCTTTGACGACTTTGGACTGGTGTTTTATACTGGTTAAACAAGATTTTTGCACACATCTTTTGTTTGTGCTTTATGCCACAAAAACAGCTCTGCTCTGAATCTGATTATGAAAGTGGGCCCTGTCGTTTAAATGTAGGCTAAACGTATTAAGTTTGTTAGAGTTCCATCCATACTCACTGTGTAGAATTCGAAATTGTAGTATACAGATATTTGCAGCCACTTTCTATGTATGGATACTTAAGAAGTTGGGTCATTTTAGGATCTTGTGTGAGTGTACTCGGGAGGGTTCTGCACAGTTGCCCAGAGAGAAGATGCTGAAAGTGAAATAGTCTGTCAACAAGGGCCTATAATAAAACTGTTTCGTTTTTTTATAGCACTCCGCCTTAATTACATTACTTTTGCTAAAAATACCTGGCTGTCAGACAAACATTCCACCACTTAGCGCAATCACCACATAATCGACTTGCCAAACTGCACTGTAACGTGTACTTAGTACTGGTAGTTGTAAGTATAGTCAGTACATGCGAGTCAACATATTAAAACTTAGACAGTGCGCATATGTTTGTGAATTTGGCACGTTTGTCTGAAACCTGGGTACTTAGCTAGCTTCTATTTTTAGGTAGTGCGGATTGCTGTTTGTGTTTTTTAGCATAGACCAATGCAGATTAAAGGGCAAGTTAATTGTTTACTGACAGAACAAGGAGAGAAATGGTTGCAATCATAACCCTCAATCCTCTTGATCAGCAGAAGGATCAAGGGTGATGATTACTGCAACCATGGCAACTACATTGTAGGAAAGAGAAAGTTTGTAAAAACTAAGGCTAGGCCTGTGTCCAATTGAAAATTACACCAAAAGGGAAAAGCTTCCATCATTTTAAGCCTGAAGTTATCTTATTACATGTACCTCAATTTCTTCATTCATGTTTATTGCTTTACAATGTGATTATTGTTTACAAAAGTTTTGTCTTTTTTCCCTGGGTCCTTATAAATTCTTGGTGTTTTGTTTTTAAAAACAATCAATTCAAACACATGCAATCGATACGCTGGTCTCCATTTTTGTGAATTATTGCTGATAGTTTATTTTAATTTGACACACTCTACTTGGCTGCAGTGTTATTATGGGTTCCTTTATCCAGTGATTTGTTGTGTGTGCATGATAGTGTTTACTGTATAAATCATGCAGTCTAAAATGTGTTTTTAGGGGGTAGCAAATGATAATCTATCAGGGCATTTTTTTAATGAAATCTGATCAATCGTCAAATTCACACAATTCTACAACCTTAGTTATAGCCAATTTCATCCATTCTGGTGTTGTTTGATGTGTAATGCGTCTGATGCTCTGATCAAAGACTATATCATATTGAAAGCTAAATTCAACCTACCGAGTGTAATTTATGTTTTGTAAATGTGGTTTGAATTGCCATGAATGTGTTAGTGAATAAGGAACATGAGTTACATGTAATCGTGAATGCAGCTGACATATTGATCACTTTTACTGTGATTTGTGGAATGTTAATTTGTACATTATTTATATGTGCATCATGGGTAGAATCATGACAATGCACAAATGAGCGAGGCATTAGTTCCATACTGCCCATGTGTTTATTCATGGGTCATCAACTTAATTGATCAAGTCACTTTGTGTACACACTACAGTGTACTAGTAGTGTATTACAGTAGATTGCACTGTACGTAAGGCACAGGTTGAAGCCAGTAGCAATTATCACCGTGCAGTCAGTGTCACGTGTTGGATTAGGTCATGTGTACTTTCCGAGGTTACTTCATTTTTCTGTGATATTGATATTAATATTTTCAGAATTAATTGAATTTAGTGTGATTGAACTGTAAAGATTTATATTTAAAGTTAGCTGTTTCGCTCACTAAAACCAGTATCTTTTTAATTTGTCCTGAACTGTACAACCCTGTTTCTGATTAACATTTAATTGGTTAATCAGCATAATTCAATCTGCCTTAGAATCTACAAATTAGGATCTAATTATTAGTTTGACATAGTGGCAGCCCTGAATCTTCATAAAAAAAAGCCATTTCATAAAATGCAATAGGGACACTGCCATTGGGAACATTTTAAAGTCTCTGGAAACTTTTGAAGGGCACCAAGGCCAAGACCAGGGCAACAGCCAAGGCTTCCTTGCCTTTTGTGTATGCTAGGCCTGAATTGGCATGTACTGTACATGTATGTAAAGGTCTCATTGCTGTGATTCTTTTCAGGCTTGATTTGGTTGTATTTGGTTTTCATTCCTTAATCCTACGACATGAGGTTCATTGTATTCCTCCAAATGTTCAACTTCAAACTTTGTATTGTCTTCTCTCTGCTGGATGTATACACACCATGTACATTAACGTTTTTAAATTAGTCTACACTTGTTACAAATTTATTCAAGAATTAGGCCTAAGAGATCTTTTTTGGTTTCATTATGTAAAAGAAGAGTAGCAAACATTTTATTATTCTTGACATTTTCGAATTATACTCATAAAGTATAAATGAGCCGTTGATTGGAATAATCATGTTTCTAGCAGTTACCAAGTGTATAGTCCTTTATTCACTCAATTATCATCCAATTACACAATGTCTATACTTTAAATTCCCATCTGTTTCAAGATATGCTCAGCCCTTTCATCTCTTAAAATAATCCTCTTTTATTGTACTACTAAAATATTGGAAGCATCAAAATGTCTGCTGACTATATGTAGGCCTAGAGGTCTGGTCACCAATGTACAATATAGGTGATCACATGTTGTTTGGATCAAGACATTTCCTCACTTTGATTGGCACAAAGATTGCAGGCCTGGAATTCCATGTCCTCAGTTGCCCTGGTGTTGGCCTTGATGCCCCACCAAAGGTTTTTTTGTTGACATTAAAGATATTCCAATGGAAGCACCCTTTGCAAAATGAAAATGGCCTTGTTCTCTCATGAAATTTCAGGCCTGATGGTGTTTTGCATCCTGCTTTGGCTAATTGTAACATTTTACACACATCTTTTTAAAACCCCTCTCAAGTTAACCTTTTAACCCCTCGGCCACCCCATATTAATATTTTTACACTCAGGGCTCTAATTTGGAGGAAAATTTCATGAGACCATTATGGCTTGTAGCTCAAAACTTTTGCTGGACCAGAAAATTGTTCACAAGAGCAGAGTCAAGATGTGACACAGTGTCACGATTATTTATATGGGTACAACGATACTCAACAGAATCAAAGGATACTAAAGCCGTGTTCGCACAGGAATTATTTTGGGTAAACTAACTGAGCAAATGGGTAACTTGACCATTTTAAGTCCAATGCGGACAGCCCAGAAAGTTTCCCTCCCAGGTAACTTACCCGACCCAAATGGGTACAGTTTAACCTGTCCACTTCTGAGCGGTTAAATTGACCAGGTCAGTTTAAGCGAGCTGAAAAGTCCAGTGCAAACGCGATCTGGGTAAAAGCCGTCTCGGTAAAAAGCCATATCTGGTCCCCTGGATTTACATGCACATGTTTACACGGAAGCTCGGTTGCACTCATTGCATTCTCACTGTCATGCACTCCGGTCAGAGGTCACTGCAATAGCGCCCTCTTGTGTTTGTCTTTTAAGTTAGTCGGTTAGTTTCACCGGTCTGTCGGGTAGTTTACCCACGTCCTTAATCCTTAAAGTGTAGACGCTGGTAAGTTTCACCTATTGGAATGTTTACCTTAAAAATTAATCCAATGCGAACACGGCTTTACATGTATTCTGAGACATTTGAAGTCAACATAATTTTTTGAAATAAAGATGGGGTGAGGTATTATTATTCAATCACACAAGACCGCCGGACTTGTTAGGTCAAAAGTTTACTTGCCCGTTTCTAAAAACACTGGCCCCTGGCCTGCGGTCCAATGTTAATTCCAAGCCCTGACACTTGACGCAATTTTTCTGATAGAAAATTAACATTGACAGCACTGAACATTTAGTACACAAACACGGGTTATTTCACTTAACCCTACTCACAACATGCACAAGGAAGGGTAGCCATTCCCAGGGAAATGGCTTTTTCCTGGGAGTTTTCCAGGTTTAAGAAGTCAAGTGTGAAAAGGTCAACCAAATTTTCCTGGGAATTTCCTGGAAAATTCATAGTATGAAAAGGGGTTTAGGCCTGATAATTAAAATTACTGACACTAACAGGCACAGAGTCTGCATGCGATGGCATCTAGTGGTTGTATGGTTAGTGACAACTTGCATTTGTTGGTTAACATTAAGTGTTCACAATTCTTTATTTAAATTAACAAAATGATTGGCCTAAAATTTCTAATATCCAAGAAGAGGGATGGGGGGGGGGGTTACGACAGCTGTATGCATTGAGCACAATGTGCTAATCATGTATGGGAACTCCAGCGTGACCTCCACGCTTCGCTGTTCAATGAAATTATTTCCAATTGCGTTTGATTACTCAGTCATGACTGGTGGTCTACTGCAAACTTCAATCTTGCTGACAGACACATTGGCTACTTACAATGTATACATGTAGTTCCACATCTTTAATGACTGTTGATGATGAAGTGAAATTATAACATGAATAATTTACATCAAATAAATTGCACAAAGTTGATTTGACAGCTGGTCAACACTGAAATGAAAGAGGAAGCGACTTAAAGGTCCCATTGTTTCTGTTAACACGGTGCTCTGCAGTATTCTATGGCATCCATTAGTACTCAGATAATATTTCACCATTATTTCACCATTGGAGTGCTCCATTAAGCACAAAAGGCAGCATGTGTCTGCTGATGGGGACTAGAGTGCATAATAAGTTCAAATGTTGAAAACAAACCAATCTGGTTCTTTCAGAGCCGACACTTCTTACTTAGAAGAGTACACATCCCAATGCATCATTTGAGCTACTTCATTTGGTTGTGTCAGTGCAACAAGTTTATTGTCTTGTTTCTGCAACAAAGTCTTTTCTCGTTCAAAATCACTCTGTGCAACAATGTTGTATCTTGGCAATGCAGTGATTTGCACTCTATACTCATTAGTGGCTTTGAAATGTTGTGAAGACCAGGGAGTCATCTGACTCCATTGCCTTAATCTTCGCCTTGATGCCCCTCAGCATCATGATCCAATATGTTCTGATTTAGTACCCTTTTCTGTAACTTGCCCACAGTTATGAAGTCCCAGATCATACAGCTTATTGTATGACCTACCCATGAAAAGAAACTGTACCAAGCAAGGAGCTCAATTTATGGCGTTTCATGTCTGCAAAGTGTGTATTAAAAGAATAATTTCGGAGGGATCACTCCCCATCCCCTGTAGGCCCAACCCAACTCTACACTACAAGTACTAGTGGTTTTTTTTTTAACACAGTAACTGCTCAGCTTATGTGCACAGCAGCTACAATGTGTTTTTAGCTCTGTGATGCTGTACAATGTAAATATTATAATTGCAGGCAAAACAAGGAGTAATTTATAAATTACCTCAGATGAGATTGTTTACTGTAGACATTTTAAATCTCAAATTGCACAGGACTCGAGAATCATGTACAATGTACAATGTACAATGTACACTTAGTTAATTTTTAAAAGAAAGTTTTTATTTGCCTGCTGCTGAAACTCAACAGCATGTACATGTAGTGGACTTTGCGATGCTCTTGACTATGTATCACTGTGCTCTGGACGTGAAGGCATACTGTACATTTTTTCCAAAACATGCACATTACGTATCATCTACGCCAATATTTGGTTTGGTTTACGTGTCATTATGCTGTTTTGGTCCTGAAATATTTCATTAAATTTGTGTTTTTTGTTGATTCCATTATTCAAATAGTTTTTGAGTAGAATATGATCTAGAAAACAATGTGCTTTAGTATGAATGTTTATTATTATTTAAAGACAAAGAAAATAATTGATAATTATGGAAAAAAGAGAATAATAGATTCAATTTGAAAGCTGACTTTGTATTAAAAACTGTTTCTGTCCGAAAAATTGTCAAAGTCAAGAAACTGCCATGATTTCATTAGGTTTGTTGTATGGTGCTTTGAAAACAAGAGGATGGGAATGAATTCAACAAAACAATGTACTTTAAAATAAGAGAATTTTATTGTGAGTTACATACAAGTTAGTATTTTTTAGTTGTTTACTGTTCCGTTGACAACACTGAAAGTATTGATAACTCTATTATTGACAAGGTTTGTAAGCTGCTCTTAAAATCCTGTCAGAGCTTTTTGGCTCTGTTTTGGGGGTCCTGGTTTCAAGCTTGACTTCATGCAGACTTACCATAGAGTTACATACGTACATGTACCAGACTGATGTTTTGTTGGGAAGTTTCTTCTGTCATGCACTACAGAGGGCTCACTTTATACTTCATTGCTTTATTGAAGTTTATTAAACTTTATTAAACTTATTGCTTTTTTGACTTGTTTGCTTATACCGTGTGTCAATGTAAGAATGTCTTTGAGGTAATGAATGGATGGTCTGTGTTTTTACTGTTTGTAATAATAAATATTTGTTGGGGTTTTAAGGTCATGGTGGTTGGGATAGCGTAACACCTGGCATGTTTCAAAATTGGAAAAGTTATGTACCTATGGTCAGCGGTTGAAGTTTCTCGCTTTATGTCATGTCCAGTGTTATCTTGGTAAAGTGTCTAAGTTCAAACTACAGGTATCAAGATAAGGTCCACTGCTCAAATGCTGAAGATAAGGTTAGTATTCTCAAGTTTTGTACTGCTTTTATTTGTTTACTTTATTGGGGGGGGGTTTGCTTGCTAAGGGTCCTAAATGTTTATATAGTTTGTCATCTTGGGTTGAATGGGTTGAATGCATACATGTATTCCCATTTAGCAAGCAAGACCTGCACTTTAGACAAATTTACTAAGTTTTTGTTTTTAATTGAACTTGTATTCCTGTAGATTTTATTAGGCACATGGATTGAAATTAGTATTCTCACTTAACAATGGTGAAAACCAGTTCAAATTCTTACAAGAAGTCTGGCTTATTGTAGTTAAGTGTTGAAAAGCATCTATGTACATTATGCAAATTATAGACTAGTGAAAAAGCTAGAGACTATTGAAACAACTACATATGTAGCTAACTGGTCGAGCAGGCTAGTCACTGACAAAAAGTGGAGGGCAAACCCTGGAAATGTATGCATATTGCACATATTAAATGTAATGAAGAAGTGCATGTACATGTATGTCTTGAAAATGGGGTCAAGCTTTTGATAAAATGAATTCTTACTGATTAATTCTCAACTTACGCGTGTTTATTTGACCGCAGTGATTTTTCTTGACAAGTTTCAAAATGTACAACAGACTTTACAGTAGTACACTCTGCATACCTTAACAAGTTTAAGAAAGAATTTGTACTTTTGCAAAATGTTTTAGAAATAGACTCACCTCCCATCAAAGGAATGTCATTTTTGCTCTTACAATTGTATTTTTTGTTTATTTGATTTCATCTACAACAACTATGCAAATCAAGCTAGCTAAGTGTATACCAGTCTGTGTGAGAACCGCCTGTCCTCGCCAGGTCTTGTGACTCAACTGACGCCAAAACACAGTCGGTACTTTTTAATCAACTTGGCAGTGGCCAAGTCTGATGGGGAAAAAACCCCTCCCAAAACGTTATGACTTTCATTTAACGCAGACCACTGTGCATCTTAATAGGCTTTGCCACTTGCAACACAATGGCTGTCATTCAACGAGACTGTTTAACATGTGAATGGGGTAATCGTTCAACTAACTGGTACACAATGCCCCAGGATAAACTATGCTCTTTTTCATCCAGTTGACAATACACTTTGATGTTAGTGGGCTGGAACCAACTTGAGCATATGACACATGTGGGCTTGTGAAAGCACCGCAGTGTTGCGTTACAAGCACCGATTTTCGTTTGAGTTTGGGAAGTGGTGTGAACAGAAAATATATAACATTGGATCGGCGCAGCTAGCGAACATTTTATTTAGACGCCAAACCGCAACCACCAGAGATACACGCACTGCTACATGTATGTCAGTCACCTCAGTGTGGATGAGTTTGCTTATCTTATTTTCCCGGGAGTATCAGGGCATCTTCTTGAGAAAATGCCAGAGGCGTGAGGAGGCTTTCTAAGAGGGATTATCTTGGGACTCTACTCTTAATTACTTCAAGAGAGAGAGAGAGAGAAAGAGAGATAGATATGATGGCTGGACTCTTGGATCTTGAACATCAGGCTGTAACATTTTGTGGGTGATTATCTTTTGCCCTCCTTGAGCTAATTCTTGGTCCCTAGCAACCATCCAGATCAGAAGGACTGATTCTACTTAAATCCATCTCATCAAAGTGCCATCCGTAACTTGGAAATGTATGAGCGCAAGCTGCACTCGCCGACTATATTGCAAAATTGCTCCACACATACATGTACACGCAACTGAGATTGGAGATTGATTTTAAGAGTAGCTGTGAAGCTGCTCTGAACTGTAATACTAAGAGGTGGTCAAGCTTATATTTGTTGATTGCAGTCATGCATTAATCCTTACACAGTACCAGAGAGTTGGTCCTCCACGAATCCCTCGTTTGGTTGTCAAATTCACACAGAAAAGCCATACGAGGAAATACTTCTTGGAAAGAGCGTCCAAAATAAATTCCTGGAGTAAAGATCTTTTTCACAGAACCACGATGCAGACCAAGCATTGATTATAAACAGAACAATGACTCAAAATCATGGTTTTCTATGCAAAAATTCCACCTACTGAATATTCTAATTCTATGTCCAGAAATCTCCCACAAGGTGTACTTTTTGTATAAAAAGTAAATTCTCCAAACTTTAAAGGTGCGGTTCATTGTTTTAATTTTTCAAAAGAAAATTTCAAACTCGCAATGAGTTCATATAAGTATTTCCTGATCGACAGTGATGATACGGAGGGCATCCATGATTCTCGTACAGGAATTACTCATGTTCTGCCTGAGGATTTGGACCAGCTGTTTGTGCTCCAGCCTCATGTCTGGAAAGAGGAGATAAGGGCCCACAAGCTGGAGGTAAACAAGATTTTTGCAGTTTGTTATTTTTTGAAAGCAATTATGGATATTCTTAGTGATTTTCTTTTTGGTGGTCTCTACAGGCTTACTTTATCAACACCTCAATCTACGCATATTTTACCAGGACTCAACTTTATAATATTTCTGTAGGCCTCAAATTGCAAGAATGTGTTTTCTATGAGACACGGGCCCAATTGCATGGCACTTCTTTCCACTTCCAGAGAATTCTGTGCTTACGACACCCTGTAAAGTGCATATTATAGGCCGTGGCAGGGTGTAAGGGCAGAATTCCACAACAAGAAGTGCCCTGCCTGTAGCTTGGGAACTTTTACAGCAGCAATTCTTTCTTGCTTGTTACAAACCTTTTGAAGAAGGGTTGGACTTTGAAGTCTGTGAATTTCAATGCAGGCCTGATTCACAGATTGCCTTCATGCCCCTGATCTTTACTTATTGGTGCCCTTGAAGTGTTCCTCATTACCCTGGTCGAGGTGCCCTTTACTAAGGAACAAACTGCCTAGCACTTACAACAGTACAATGAGCAAATTACAGTATCAAACCTATGAGTGTTATCTGTAACACACACCTATGTACTGTATGAAAAGTCTTAACAGTCATGACAATAAAATCTGTGAATGTACAAACAAACCAGTCCATTAAAAACACTTGACTGACAATAATATGGCACAGGGAAACAAATTGTATTTGAAGATTTATCATCAACCCTAAGCCAGCAGACTCTATGATTTATAAGTGTTTTTGACCTGACGGGATGCAAGATGTGCATACTGTATCAGATAGAAATTGCATTCATATTTATAGATTACCTAATGATTCTCATGTACGAAAGTACAACTCACCCCAACTGCAATCTGTGGGCACCCGCATTTATATCCGAGTGTAAAAGGCGAATCGTTAATCAGCTAGAGTACCAGTACACTTTGATAAATGTTGATATTTCTATTAATATTTCTAGATAATGATTTTTTATGAGTTGTTATGTTGCAACTCATAGCAGTTAAGAGAGTATTTGCCTCAATTCCTCTGTATAATTCATCTCGTGGTACAATGTACACAAATGTATGTGTACACAGACCTAATGATTTATTTTTGTCAAGATGATGTAAAAATGTGGGTTTTTTTCATTAGTAAAGGCCACCTCTATGAGGATTGTATTCAAAAGGGTTGCCTCTGTGAAGTACATTTATCAGGTTTAATATACTGTACTTGTACGTGTATGCAGGCTTGATATTTTGTTCTTGTAAGACCAATGCAGTTTTTCCTTTCAAAGGGCACTAAGGCAATGACCAGGGGCGAGGAGGCAATTGCCTTCTTTGCCTTCATAACATGTACTTAATGTTAGCCAAATAGGTGTGTTGGTGTTTGTTGTACACGTACAACCTGGTCATTTTTTACAATTCACTCAATCTGTTACACTCAATCTGTTATGTGAAACCAAGTACGGTTGTAAGTAAGCAATTTGGATACCTCAACATTTTTCGGTTTACTAAAATGTATTACCATTAGGCTCAAATATTTTGAGTATTGAGTTTACCACAGATGTCAGGTCATTATAAAAGTTTTTTTACATACATTTGTTTGGCAAGTTTCATATCAAAGCTGTGTTAACTTTGGGTGATAAAACAAAACTGACGAATTACATGTGTGATTGACCATTGATTCAGAAAACAAAACATAAATGACATCTGAAACTTGTTCAGTCTGGCAACATTTTCCCATCAGCCTAAACTCGGACTTTCCCACGAAACCAAAAACCCATGCATTCAGGCACTACTCATAAATAAGTTATGACAGGCAGTTACTATTGTCAACTGCCACAATAACAGTTATTTATTTTGTTATGGTATGTCAATGTCAGAAGTACACATGCATAAAAAAGAGAGAATTACAATACTATAAAAAGAAAAAAGAACAGAGTTTCCCACTGGTTGTAACCTTCAAAGCGCGTGTTGTCCTTCAGTGTATTTATTCTAAACCAGTTTTTTGCCACCTTCATAATAGAAGTGTAGACAAATTATCTTTTTCATTAAATGATGGAGGGAATGCCTGTGGTTAGTGTTCCATGTAATGGTTTTGAGTAGAAAGAAGCCATGGCCCTTGATTATCACTCCCTGATGATAGTCATTGATAAATATTGTGCAGTGTAAATAAAGTAATGGTGTAGTATCGACACTATTGGCAAGACTGGTGCTTGTGGTAACAGGCACACCCCCACCAAAAGCAAGCCTCAGAAAGTGTCTGGTGATGTCTCTTCATGGATATACATGTAAAGGAGCCAGACAATCTGGCCACACAATGGCTAATGGACACTAAATAGTTTAATCTGAGAAATACTCATGTATTTGAAATATTATTGTGTTGTTTTCCTTTGTGAATGAGATCTCTAGAAAAAAAAACTCTACAGTGTCTGACCAGAATTTAAACCTGTCTTTGAAAAGAGGAGATCCTAAGTTTACATATTTTATGCAGACAGGAATTTCTTTACCAGACTGTTGAAAGTAAATAAATAAGTAATAAAACCTGTTTGCATTATTTTCAGGACAACATTTTTACGAATTAAACTCAATAACTTGGTCAGTTTGTTCCTATGCTTTACTTACTTAAAATATTTGGTTGTCATGATTGTCAGTCATCTCCTGAATTTCATTAGAATTAACATAATTTTAATTAAGACAACTTGCCCTTCTCAAGTCGGTATGGAGAAAGAACAGGTGAAAAAACATTCTTCAGTTCATCGTACAATGATCACCTTGGAAGAGATGCTCATTTCTCTAAGCTGGTTGATCCACTTACAGTTAGTGCAAGTAATGTGTGTTGATATTGGCAACCATATACACTGGTCTTCATGGTCTTGTGGACGTGTCTTTTAGCAGTCATGTGCATTGTACACATCACTTTGGTACACCTCATACTTGGATTAAAATGCAATGAAGGTGATTGCCAAGCTTCCATAATCCTGGAAGTGTAGCCCCCCTTGCACTGATGAAACAAGTAGGTACAGTACACGATGTACTACCTCCCCATGGTCTGCCATTTAGGGAGTCAAACTGCCTTTAAAGGGTGTGTATCCGCGTGCGCATCTCCTAAATTGTGCGCTGCATTGTTAACACAAAGGGAATCTGACTGTGACTCCCAAAATAGTACAACCGAAAACTATCATGGGTAATGGCGTCAGGTGAATTGGGTCAATACCAGCAGTTTTTAATTTGGATTCGTATCAAAGAGGTGCCCTGTAAAGTATACCCATTTTCGTTCTCTTGGTACCCCTCAATTATTTCCACCAGAAATTTTCATTTCCATCAGGAGGCGCCCTTGACCAGGGAATTAATGCCTTGCCTTCTATGATTGATTATCAGGCTTGCCGTAGTGAATAAAGTCTCTCTTTTCAGTGATAAGAACAAGTTATTTTCTAAATTGCCAATATAAGCGTGTATTTTCAAGTTGGTGATGTAGGCCCCATGAAGAGATGATGATGTATAGGGCCCATGAAAAGAGATAATGATGATAAAGGTAATGAATTTAGTACGGTTGCGAATTCTGAAATAATTTTGATCACCAGTTGGGTACAAAACAAGACTACTTGAGAAATTTAAGATTAAAACAGGACAATGAAGAGAATAAATAGAGCCTGTTGTGATTGAACATGTGTAATTTTGAAAAAATATTGGTTTAATCAATAGACCTTTTGTATTAATCTGGTTTATTAATACACGTTGTCTGAGTTTATCTTTGATTTTTGATTTGTTCCTTGATGATAAGATATGACAGCTGTGACGCACCGTACCTTCAGTGGTGTTGATATATGATCCCTATGGACTTATTGCCGATAATTTCAAATATTTGAGGTCCTGTCAGCCATGGCAGAGATCACATTCATAGAGTTCGACCCCTTCTTGGCATTTGGAAAATGCCATCAGATCATCATGTTCACATCAGTGGATACTTGGTTTAGCCTAAATCAGTGATATGCCACAGCTCAGTTCTGTTCTTAAGCGTGCATGTTCATGTATGTACATGTTGTTGGAGCTAAATACACCTAGCCTGTGTTTCTATCTGGGCTTAAGAAAGAAGGTCGGCCAATTAAAAATAAAGACATCCACAAGACACCCATTGCTGGCTATTTTACACCTAGCTTCATGCGTTATGGTCAGCCCATTGGCTGCTAATATAAAACAGTGGAAATATAAAAATTGATATTTTTTGCACATGTACATTGTACACAAGTGTACAATGTTTACGAATAATTATATAACAATAACAGGCTCCCTCTCCCTTCTGTCACTGAGACACACCCCTTTCACACTAAGACACATCCCTCTCCCACTGAGACACCCCTCTCACTGAGACACATACCCCTCTCATTTAGACACATACCCTTTTACTGAGACACACCCCTCTCTCACTGAGACACACCCGTCTTCCACTGAGACACACCTGTCTTCCACTGAGACACAGCCCACTCCCACTAAGACACACCACTCTCCCACTGAAACACACCCCTCTTTCACTGAGACACACTCCCCTCTATCACTGAGACATACCCCTCTATCACTGAGAC
>CM021531.1:20587850-20601286 GCA_010994315.2 Pisaster ochraceus
TGTCACGACCGGGACTCGAACCCACACTCTGCTGATCAGAAACACCAGAGCTTGTTGGTACCAATGGTTGTCTACAAATGGGTTTTGGGGGATCCGAGTGAATGCTCAGGTTTTTGTTGGTACCAATGGTTGTCTACAAATGGGTTTTGGGGAATCTGAGTGAATGCTCAGGTTTTTGTTGGTACCAATGGTTGTCTACAAATGGGTTTGGGGGAATCCGAGTGAATGCTCAGGTTTTTGTTGGTACCAATGGTTGTCTACAAATGGTGTGAAAGCAGGGAGTGACAACAAACTGTTGCAAAATCCATGAGAGACCTGATATAGCCTAATATATGTGTGCTGGAAGCTCACCTGAGGTGGAGAGGAGATTTTGAGGGTTAATACAGTATGGTGGTACGATTGTGTCATTATAATTGTTTAAAAAAATAAAACACAGAAACTTGTCAGTAAATTCTGAACCGATGTCCAAAAATGCACAACACGTGGCTCGTTCAATACAGGTTGCGCATGATTGTGACCTGTCTGCAGTACACAATATGCAGATTGTGCAAATAAGTAGGCCCTTCAATTTATGTGAGGTCTATTTTGGCCATCAGTTGAGATTTTAGCTGGAAATGTCTCTACATGTACATGTGCACACGGCACTGCACGATTTACAACTTGAAAACAAAAAACCTATACAATCCTGCCAAGGCTTATTGAATGTTACTATTGAAACTTGCTTTCACTTATATGAAGTAAGGATTATCACTGCTGGAGAAAAAAAACCTCTAAAAAATTGCATATCCACGCATCCTAAGTGCATTGGATTGACAGGCCGCTGACCACAGAGTTATTTGATCTTGAATCCGGTTATTACCAAATCAGTCAATTGGAAATAATTATATGGGTCAATTTGGCCTGTCATATTACTTTTTATTCAACATCACAACTGTGTATATGCATACATGTAGTATAGTGGCTGATTATTTTTCACTGTGGGCAACCATAGCATTTCTTTTAGGCAGTTGTCAGATTGTTTCTTGAACTTGAACAAAACAGTTGTGTTCAGAAAATGAGGCTGACCAACATGTAACTTCTGCATTTATATGTTGGCCCTAAATATACTTTAAAATCAGTTTGTTTTTGCAGTTGAATTGAAAGTCTCACTTAAATTTGTTTCCCGATTACATGTAGCCATAGTTGGTCAATAGAGCTTGAAAACACACGTCTTTTTATTTTCAATGAAAAGAAACATTTTGTACATGACCCAAAACAGTTTACATGTGTTTGTGATGGTATAATGCTGACTTTTAAGGTTGATGTAAAGAATTGGAAAACTTAACTTTTAAGAATACAAATCTTCAACATGAGTCTTGAAAAACTCTAGACTGTAGGGTGTAGCATGGATAGAGAAAATAGTTTGTGTGGGATTACTGGTCAAGCGCTAAAATTTACTGATCTTTGGCCAGTAGTCCAGTGAGTAGGTAATTCGAGCCCTGGTTTACTTGTGCTGTGCATGTACCAGTTTGGTAAAGGCAATGCATGAAGGCCTTCATACATGTGTACATGTATGTACATGTACAGTGTAGACTGCAAGGAGGCCAAAAGCCAGAGATCAGAAATGTCATTTTTTCCTAAACATGCCAGTCACTGGCAGACTGATTGTGGCATCATTATAGACTGAGCCAAACCCTTAATCCCTTCCAACATGATGGTTACACATTCACTATATACAGCATGCAAACAAAGTTGAATACATTTGCAATGAGGCATTTGGAAATGGTAGCCAAAATGAAATTTGCTTCAAGTTACGTTGCCTCCATTTCTCTTGATTTGAGTCATAGATACAGTTGTTCTGTGGAATGGACATGGTAAAGTGTAGCTCATTTTAATGAGTACATGTATGCAATGTTTTAAAAAACCTAATATTTCATTTTTGTAATTGTTAACAAAATTATCAAGCCACATTTTTCCCTTGGTTGAGTAACATGTACTTCATTAAAAAAGGACATTCCGTCTCCCCACAGGAATTCACATAAATTTTAATGTTTCTGTAGTAGCAATATTTTCAATTAGATTGAAAAGATGTCGCCACCCGTGCTCCCCCCCCCCCCACCAAGTCTGTCAGAGCCTTGCTTTCATTTCTATTCTGGCCGCAGTGTAATTACTGCAACCGATGAATGAAATCTGACAAATTGAATTGTATTTTCTTGGAGTCTTCTTTTATCATGTTACTCTAGACGTACATGAATCCTCCACTTTCCTTGGATTATCAGCCGAAGATGTTGTCGTGTTTCTTCACCTGGTAGATTAGATGCTACAATGTAGGCCCTATCGCGCATTTCCCCTGGCTATACAGTATCCACAATGTGCCTTGAAAAATTGTATTTTAAGTCAATGTACACTGTACCTGCGATGTTACATACAAAATGTACAGTGTACAAAATTAACTGTGTACCTACAATGTACACATATCAGTTACTATGTTACTTGCACAGCTTTTGGGCAGCCAAGGGGATTGTACCCATTAAGGTTTCTTCATTTATATACTGCAAGGATTTGCACATTTGCACTTGATAGACATTGCCCTCTGTTGTTAGAAAGAGAGAGAGAGAGAGGGGGAGAGAGAGAGTGGGGGGAGGGGGGAGAGAGTACAACATAGGCTTGAATGAATACAAATACGGTATTTGTTTCAAACCAGATGTCTAATCATCAACGAGGGCAAGGTGTCAGCCAATCCCCAATTTTACCCCTGTTTGACACACTTTTTATGGGTTTTCTGTATGTACATTTACATGTCTAGAGCATGGTGGGTTTCACTTTGACCATTACTTGTTCAGAATAGACAGAAACAGACTTAGACAGAAAAAGTCTTGAGTGAATATTCCTTAAAACAGGGAGAAAACATTTTCAGATCTTGTTAAATAAATCTTTTGGGGATAGATTCAATCAAGAGTTATGTGAGTACTCAAGAGGTATTGTTTTGTTAAAACAAAGTTGGTAAAAGATTATGATACTGTACATACATCCAACTCTCAGTTTTTCAATATACATGTTTTTCAATACCTTTGAAATTTCATCAAGTTCGGAGGTCATGCTTTGAAAAAACGCATAATTATTTTTGTCAGGTTTTTGTGTTGTCATTTTGTACTCATTTTTAAGTTGGTGACTAAAGTGAAACTTAATGTTGGTGGATGCTTTCGTCACAGCAGTATTTCAGATGAAAGTACTCTTAGGACAATTGATACTGGTTTCAAGAAAAGAATATTTTTTATATCAATGAAAGTATTGGCATATTTTACACTAGCAGTGCTACTTGTTTGTGTGTGTTTGTAGCATTAAGAACCAATCACTTTCTTCTATTAAAGTACATTGACCCAACCAAAGTGTAATAAGTCTACATTGTTACTTTCCCATCAGGTCAAGTAACCAGAAGCTTGGTTTAAATTCCAATTTCCATATTTAATTGTGGTTATTTATGGACAAGTTAATATTAAACTGAAACCTGTATTGTGGATGTAATCATGGCTGCCATCTTTCATTAGAGTGTTTAATCTGTGACGACTGATCAGTGTAGGAGGTTATCTCAGAGCTCCATGTTGATGTGTAGGCCTACTGCAGTCCCTGTGTTCTGTCATGTCTGTAGGGAAAGTACATTGTTTCATAGTGGACAAGATAGTTTATTTCTACTCCCTATTTTATTTTTCTTCACACACCATTTACATGAAGTTTAATCTTCTAACATAAAATCATTTAAAAATTGTTTGGGTCAAGACAAAAGTTAAGAAAACTACCATCAAAGATGTGTCAGACCCATTGAAACAACACGTAAACAATTCCTAAAATTCGTTCATGTTTATAGTCAAACAACAATGAATTGTTTTCAGATAATGCTTATATCAGGCTTTTTGCAATAATCAAAATAAGCAACTGTTCAAACACAAACTCGATGACTGCAGACTGCTTTATGGACAGCGTTCATTCATGGAAGCCACTCAAACAGGATGAAACAAACTGACTGAGGCTTGCATCATCTGAGTACATTTTTTAAAGCAAAACTGAAAACTTTCCTTTTCATTTTTTAATGTATATTATAAGGGGCAAATATTTTTTAATCCAGCTTCATTATTATCATCTGCCTATTGTTATTGTACTCTTATGTTTTTCTTAAGTATTTCTTAAATAATATATTTTTTTTTCATTAATTCTGAAATATGAAATATTTCTTAATTGTTTAACTTCTGTAGAGCACCTCGGTTCCCAGTCTTGGGTTAAGTGTACTATATTAAAAGCCATTTTTTATTATTATTTTTTATTTTTGAGGTGTTTTCTCAACTTTGACAGTATTTCAGACAGAAATATTTCTCTGGTGGGTTGGTGCTAAAACTATATAGTCAGTGCAATTTTGGATTGAAACCCCAAATCTTTTCTGTTCAGTAGTACCAATTCTTTAAGGACAGGTTTTGCGTACTTTGTGTACATTTAAAAAAACAATTTATAAAAAAACAATAACATTAGGGGAAAAAAAAGGAAAATTAAGAGTCATTGCTGGTGAGTGAAACCAGGGAGAAAGTCATCCCATGCATTATAGCTCTCATTAGGCAACTCTGTGATGATAGCCTAAAAACCAAACCGCTGGTTTGTTTGTTTGTTTTCTCAATTTAGATTTGTTTATTTATGAGGATTTATTTTACAAATATTTCTTTAACTATTTTATCACCCTCGCACTCCCTAACAATAATGTACATAGGAACCAGTGATTCGCCTCAGCCAGAGTATTGTTATTGCTATAAACACAACGTAGAGTGTACAACTTCAGGCCAGCACACAGTTCTCTGAGTGCCTTAATACATGTAGATTTGGAATTCATCAAACATTTGTCTGTCATCAACTGATCTCTTATCTCTGGCACACTTTTTCTATAACCAGGCAGTCACTCTAGAATTACACTTTCGCTACATGTGTATGTAGGTGTGTGCAGCATGATTGGTACAGGAAGGGTCAAATACTGAAAACATCAACAAAACAAGTGTTTATTTTTATTAAACGCCTAAATGATGGTGACCCATGCATCATTTGGGTACAGTGTAAACCTGCAGTAGTGGATGAACATGTACAGACATACATTGACTTTGCTTAAATTAAGACCAAATCAGGCTTTGAAAGCTTCATGGTCTGTGTGACTATCAACGCACCAATGCGTTTGTTTGCTTTTCTATTTTTCTATTTAAAACTTGACAACCATTTGCAAGTGAGGTGGAAGTAACAAGCCTGTACAAGTATGGGGTCTTTCATAATTATTTTAACGTTGAAACATTTTGATATTTTTTGTGTTTTTGGTCTGGATTTCCTCTTTTCGTACAAGTTGCATGCTGGAAGCCAAGAAGGCGGCCGTTGGAACTCCTGAGCTGGGAAAATATTTGTTACTTCTTCATTTGAGTCATTACTTTTTTCCCAGGTAAAAAAGGGTAAATGAAATAGTCAAAGCAATATGTAAAAATTGAAATTTTGGGTGGGTCAAAACAATTTGAAAAAGACATCTCGAAAAGTATATACTTAGTTTGTCATTAGGAGAATGTCGATGATCAGTGAGTTGTTATTGTCCAAAGTGTTGGTGTGACCCTTGAAATCAACAGAGCGATCAGGACTTAACGCTTAATATTGTCCCCAAAGCAGTAGGCAGGCTGTGGCAGTCTCTTTATTGGCTGACGAAGGCCTCCTAATGAGCTTGACTGCTGTTCCTAGTTACATACAGTCAGAGATCCCCTGTCGTTATTGGGTACCATCGGCCCATTTTAAAAATATTTTTTTATTCCACGGTTTGTTTTGTTGGGGGGTAATAAACTAAATGACTCGTAGACTGTGTGATAATGCTTTGAACTGCCGAATGTAAAATGCCCTTTGCTCTGAATCAATATCACACATGGGCATTTACAGAAGGTGCATTAAAATAAAGAAAGCAACAGCAACAAGGCTGTGTACTTTTATGGCACACTATCAAGGATATTTTACGCCTAATGCTGACGGGGAATCGTAGCAACTTGCTTTTTTTCCCTGAGGTGTACTGATGCGCAAGTGTGAAACGAAGCTCAAAATGGCAGTTTGTTATACCTGCTTGATTGACTGCTTGTGTAGAGCATTTCATCATGTGAGTACATGTAAGTAGATGGACGCATATTATATGTAAACATGGGCAGGTACATGTACCAAGTGTTAAACAAGGGGTGTTAGGCTTTATAATATTGTCCTGTATACTTGTGGAATTATTCACAATTTTTTTGAACAGTTCTCCTTTTTATTTCAAGTCAGTTAACAGTGGACTGAACATTCTAAACCTGGTATACAATTATTTCAAAAATTTTCCCTTTCAGTGTTTGTTCGTTTTTTGTTTTTTTCAAAGAACTTACTTTGTGTCTAACTCTTTTTGGAAGAAGAGGAAAGACTCATTTTGTTTATAACACATTTTGTGTCAAAGCCATACGAGGAGTGATTGAGTATGTCCTACAAAGACTGTCATGTTTGAAAACTTTCAGCGTTGTAGTTTTTGAGAGATGAGTAAAACAATTAGTTTTGATTTTGCAAAAAACTTATGTTTGAAAAGGGTTTTCTAAATTTTCTGTGACTCCAATGACCGGTCGAGCTTAATTTTTTTTAGGTTTGACTTGTTCATGTACGTTTACATTGGTAACACAAAACAGTTACTGATCTTTGACAATTACCATTGTTGGTCGCTTGCTTTAAGTACAGTAGGCATCTTACATGTACAGCAAATTTGGGAACCAAAAATATTGATCCCATAAGAACAAACATGCAATGTCTCTCTTTGCTTCATAGTTTCAACCTGTTTTTGTATGACACACTGGCACAACTTACACCTCACAGGGTAGGTTCAGATGAGGAGTTAAACTAACCCGTAATCCGAGCTCCGCGGGTGTCTACAAGATAAAAATGACTTAATCCAAACTCTGCTTGCGTTCACACGATACTTAGTCTGTTAGTAGTACTCATCAAGCTTCTTTTCGCCTTTCTTTACTTTGGATTTCACTTTATTTCCTCTTGCTGTGTGTACACCATTTCCCACTTTTTAGTCATTACCTTGAGTGGCCTGTTTTTATGGCCTTGTGATTGGCAACTTCCCAGAAAAAGACATTTAAATGAATACATTAAAAAACCAACAAACAAACAAAAGTTTGTTTTCCATGAAATTGACTTGCTGCTGGTTTGCAGCATCCCTCCACTTGCCAAGCCAATATGACCAACTTCAAAGTTAAAGTTGATCAAATCTCCTCAAAAGTTTGAGCACAAAGCCCCCATGTTGTGTTTTACACATCAAACTTACACAATCTATTAATTACATGACCCCAAAAATGTTGTCATTCAAAAAAAGTTGTTGGTTTACAATTTATGGTTATCAATTTGGTGCACGGTTCGGTGGGCAGGGAAAACACTGTGATGCAACAAATCCACCAATTGTCCCCATAATCGATCACAGCTCAGCCAATTAATTGTCCTCAGTGACTGACGGTGATTAAGGGATCAATCAATAACATACAAAAATCAAATATTGTGACAAAATATTGTGCTATTGTTACATACTTGATGAGATTAAGATCCCTGATGAGATTTCTAGGTATCTTTCTCACTAATCCAATCCAAGGCTAAACTTGTTTTGCTTTAATTGTGTCTTGTAGAAATTCCATCATCCTCCCTTGAGGATAAACCGTACCTCTCAATTAGCGATTTCTAACAATACCTTGGATTACATGTACCTGTGCAGGCCTTAGTCATACATGTACAATGAAATGCATATTCATGTGTCACACAATGAAGTTTCACCCCAATAATGAAGTTTTAGGCCTACATGGCCTACATGCACACAGTCCACTGGAAGAGTACACACACACACACACACCCGCACATAGATGTAGCTCGCATACCTGAGTTCTAAATTTGGGTCCTTCAGATTCACTGTGTCTTTTGTGTGGTGTACATGTAGTACACTTTGAAAAGAGATTTAGCAAATAGCGGTCCTGTGGTGTCCTTTCATAGGTGCAATGTGGTTAAGGGAGACCATTACTGCTCAGTGGAGGTATATTAACTGTGGTATGTCAGGTCGGTAAACCCACATCCGATAAAAACCTACAGTGTATACTACTTGAACTCTGAACATTTGGACTTATAAATGCGAGAGAGAGAGAACTCACACCTACATGTACTATTAGGCTACGTGAGTTTGGAACATGTTAAGATCACTCTGACTGCAAGGCTATGTTCATGAAGGATCATTTTTTTAAAATCCAAGTGCAGTACAAGTATTCTGCTGCTGAATTTGGGATGCAACATGCATGTGGGACTGTGTTAGTGTGTTCATCTCGACACAGTCATGCAGATGGTCTTCTTTGTTAATACTTGAATGATTATTTCCGCCCGAGTCGTTACATATGTTCCATATTTGTGAATAGACAGATTGATGTATACATACCTTACATGAAATGTACATGTACTCTGATCTTTCATAAAGTGACTTCTTACTGTGAGTGTGATGGTTAATAAATGTTTGTGTAAATGCTGATAAAGAACATTGGAAATATTATAATGTGTACATGTTTGAGGTGGAAGACATCCCTCAATGATAGACTGGTTAATTGTTTGTACTGTATGTACATCGTGTTTACATGCCACACATAAACATTTAGTTCTTATGAATCGTTTAACATTCTGGCTGGATTGGAACCTTGCAGACTATCATAAGGAGAGGGCACAGTGACTTAAACCCAAGTGCTGCTGAAGAGGTACATATAGTTCATGTTTTGTAACAATTATTTGTTTTAAGGTTGTTTTTTGTGGTGTTATGTCAATCTTATTAGGCCCTATACTTGTATATTCAATTCTAGAAATTGAATTTTGTAAGTTTTGTGAAGAAGTGTTGGTGTTCATTGGTGTTTAGGAAGTGTACAAATCAAGATTATAAAAAGAAACAAGTTCAATGACAAACTTTGCAATTTTGTCACAATTATACAGTCTTTTCTACAATGTGGTCTTCCAACTTATTTATTATTTTTTTGGAGGGGGCTAAAGAGGAGAGGTTGTGAGGTCAATTGGGACTTGTACACCGACCGATAAACAATGCCATTTTGTCATATTTTACACTTTGTTCTACTTCAATTTTTCCTCTCTTTTTTTGAAATGATAATAAAGTTTTCTTGATAATTTGGACATTTGCCTGTCTTATGATTCAATGTATGTAATAGAGTATGACTCAGTGGAGTGACGATGTAAACATAGTTCATAATTTACACTTGTCACGTAATGTCTGAACAGTGTATGTGACTAACACGACACCGGCTGTCAACTCTGTTTGTGTACCATGGATCAAAACTTTGTAGTCATGTTGGAAACTCAGGACTTCATGTACTTGCAAAGTACAATGAGCTAGAGTCATTCGGTCCATAAGGGAGATTGCTATGATTTTCTTTTTTAAGACAAAGTACTGGAGTGGTAATCATCCGAAAAAGACATTATTTTTAAAGCGTACTGGTTGTAAAGTTCACCAATTCTCCAAAGTAGTAATTGCTGTTTGAAACAAGTAAAAAAAACCACCAAGTATTTAAAGACTCTCAAAATAACTTTAGCACTCCAAGCAAATATATTTCAAGAGAAGTTTCCCATTAGGACTATCTTTGTACTAAGTTGTTTCCAAGCCTGCAAACATTTTTATTTTCAATCCAACCAATGTTGAGCAGACCCTTTAAATGCTATTCAACAATGGATGGTTGGCGTCATCTTGTGGCGCCTCCTCCATAGACAATTTAATCTATTACGCACTGGTAGTCAGCTCCCAGAAACAGCTACACTTGCAGGGTGATTACTGTAATAATATTACAGGAGTTGAGTTGGATAAAACAGCACCAGACTGTCTTTTATCTCTACAACTTCTCTTTATCAGGTTGATATCAATAAATTATCATTAGTTTGTGATGTGTTCTTTGAGTTTTTATTTAATATAATATGTAAACCACAAAATATGGGAATTGCCTTGGCAAATGTGTACAAAATACAGAGATTGGAAAAACTTAAACTGACAATTTTACAGAGGATGTATACTTTGTTATAAGTGGTGACAAGCGGGACCAGCGCAAAATTGCTGCAGTCAGCGCATCATTTCTTAGAAATTCATTTGATGTGAATTTGAGTTAATACATTAAAATTGAAGAGTTTCTCTTCCTCTCTCTCATGAGGAACAATCCCAAATTTGTAAACATTTTTACAAGTTATTTTTATCAAGATGAATACACTTGATTCCTTAGATTCAATAACATCAGTCAAAAGTAGAAAAGTAGAAAACTATTAAACTAACTTTTTTTTAAAAATAACTCTAAATAGACATGGTCGTACACTATTTACATTGTTATGATGCAGTTTGATAAACTTTTTCAAAAAATGTAAACTCTCTTTATTCCAAGGCTTTCCTGTTTATTTAAAAGATCAGCCCATCTAGGCCTGACAGAGGAGCTAAAATTAAAACTACACTGTGCCTCCAGCCTATCCCTTCAAAATCTGTCCACTGCAATTACTCTGCTATTGATATTGCGTATAATGTTATTATCGAGTGGAAGATTTGGCTGGGTTGCCTATACATTGATTTAATTTCTTGTTGCTAATATAGGTGTCATGGAAGGAAACATTTGCAGACACCTGCCAAGTGATATATTCTTAGTGCGATATGACGATGAGAAAGTCCATTCTGATTGCGGTGTTTGGGAGGCAGTTATGTTATCTCATCGGTTCAATGAAAATCAGAATAGAATCACTTCACAGTATGAACTTCACTTGATCTTAATCTTTGTCACATTCAGTATAAATGCTATGCGAAAAAAGTGGTGCAGATTATTTGCACCTCTAGCCTCGGTATGGTGACATTGATTTAAATTTATTGGTGTAACCATTTCATATTACAGGTTGCACTCACTTGAAATCAGTTAATAGTATTCAAGTTAATTTGAGCCAAATAATATTTAATATTTATGTTACTAAATACTGGTGGTTTTACCCTTTACTTGGGTTTGAATTCCACCCAAGCTGTATACTTTTGATTTTATTTATTATTTTTTTTGATGACAAGATATAGGGTAAAAAAAAGTGGTTTTTTTAAAGAAGAATCGACAAAAATTAATGGTAATTGTTTGATGATAAAAGTTTATCCGAAATAAACTTGATGCAAGCCATTGTTAAGTTCAGTAAACTCAAAATTGGTTTGAGTAGTTTGAGTAGTCTTGATGAGTTAATGTTACTGCTAGCTGTGAGGGTGAATGAGAGATCACATGCCTCCCCTTGACTCAAAGGAGGAGGATGTTGAAGTAATTTGTATTTGGCTTTAAAGATATTAAACTTTCCATAATAATGAAATTTTAAAGAGGGGCTTCAAGGTCAAATTCAGTTTTTTTATGCTTTTATTTTCCAATAGATAAATTCCTTATGTAAAAGTGGAAGAAATATTATTACATTACATCTCATTACAATGGTGTAAATGCTACTGTACATGTACATGTATGTATCTTTTTAGTGTGAAATTTGCATCCAAAAATGTCACAATTTAAGTTTATGGGACTTAACATTTTTGGATGGGAAATTTTTTAGTTCATCCCTGAATTTCCATGCTTTAATCGAAAAGGTTTTGAATTTAACCTTTGGAACTGAAAAGTTCATGTGCAAAATTTACGGACGCATTTTGTTGTTGACATCCAATGACGTCCTATTTCAAATAATGCTCTGAAAGAGTATCTCATAAAACAAGATTTTTCAGCATTTTATTGTGAGGTTAAAGACCTGTATTTTTTTTCTTCATACTAACTCTTATCTATTAGAATTTGAATGTATCACAAAACTGAAATTGACCTCTCTTTATTGTAGAGTGATTAGTGATTTTTGTATTCATAGTGATTTTTGTGTTTGTAATGAATTACTGTGATTTTGTTGTTTTTATTGTAATAATTGTAGCAATACATTTTTATGGCTGCCTCGAACAAAAGAAAGATTAATGAACCAAATGAACCAGTATTTATAAAGTGAAGCTAAAAAGCTTGCATAGTGAAGCAAATCCCATGCAGCATCTAAAGACTCAGCATTCTACTGGAAACAATCAGAGCATACATCTTTTTAAGCAAGAGAGCCAAGGCAGTTTCTATTGTATACCTGTACATAAATCATGTAAATATCAATAAACCAAAGCAATCAATCATACTGATTGAAATGTTGAGTTGTTAAACCACTGGTTCTTTTCAAAATCACCACAACTCATAAGAGATGTTGTTACTCCAAACCTTAATACTAGAACCAAATATACATAATTTTTGAATTACTTTTCTTTGACCACAGCCCCATGACCTGCTGGACTCGAGGAGCCATTTCTTCAAGAGCAAGGTCTTTAAACATCCGAACACGTGTCAAGTCTGCAATGAGGTCATCTGGAATGAAGGCAGATTATGCAGAGGTAAAAACCAACTCCTATTGACCCAACCCACCTGAAGTCATCACATGATAAATCTTGGTTGCGAATGTGTGGCATCAATGAAAGCGAAACTCTAGGACATTACATACATAATGAAGTCTAGCCCTTAGTAAAGAGTGCTCTGAGTATTTAAACTTTTACATTTCTCATTCCTGCAAATTTTCACAGCGAAGGTTTTGACTTCCACTTGGTACATTTTGTGAAATTTGGGGAGGTAATACATGTGTACCTGTTTGAACTGCAGTACCTAAATTCTATGCCTCTAAAATAAGTAACTATGCAAACATCAATAATGGAAGATTTGTAGCGAGACATTCAATATAAGAAACTGTTTTGTCTATGTCAGTGGGCCAATTTCATAAAGCTGCTTACCAGAAAGCAAATTCTTTTGTGCTAACTGTAGCAGAAAAATGCGTAGGAACTGTATATTTAAAAAACAATCAAGAAGAGTTGGCAGAATGTGTGTCCGTTCACAGGAGCACTGCTAGCAAGTTAGCCTGCCTTTTGCCTTGCTTTTGGTAAGCCGTGGTAATAACAAAAGAAACTTTGTTAAGAAGACTCTGTAAGCAGAAAACCTCTGCGTCCAGTAGACATCTTGTCGCCTTGTACAGTTTTATGGATTGGAGTTCTAGATGGTGGTTTAAATAAAGTTAAACAATGTTTTTTACTTTATTTGTTTGGAAATACATGTACATGTATAAGTGTACCAATGTTTTGTGGAGTGGACATCTTAAGGACCACAAAGTCAACAACCGTTTCTGTTTGTACAAACAAGCCAGGAGTCCAGTAGAGTCCAATAACCATTCCCCGCACACAAGGTCTTGGCGCAAATATATTTTCAGTTGGATGTGATCCATCATCAGTCTCAGTGACCTTTTCTCATTTGTTACCTACTGTGGGTACGTTCAGACGAGGAGTTAAACTAGCCCTTAATCCAAAAGTGCTA
>CM021531.1:20602286-20614916 GCA_010994315.2 Pisaster ochraceus
TTAGTTTAACTCCTCGTCTGAACGTACCCTGTATCATGGAGTACTCCATGCATGTGCCAACAGGCCTGATACTTTGTTGATTCTTGTAAGGGCAAGGCATGTTTTTCATGAAGGGCACCACTAGGGGCTCCAAGACAATGACATGGGGCATGGAGGCAATTTGCCTCCATTGCCTCCGCGAAGTTTCTAGCTTGTACCAGTTCCCAATGCGTACAGTAGGGAATTGAGGCCTACACAATAACAATTTGTAAGAAGAGATGGTTACAGTTAGATTTCAGAGTTTATACCTTGTACATGTATGATACAAAGCTAGTGGTCCTACACAGATACATTTACAGTGGTGTCGTTTTATGAGTTAACCAATGTTGCATGTTCCCTGCATAGCAAGATAAATACATTGTCTTTTTTTCCCTTATTGAACAGCTTGCAAGCTTGCCTGCCATCGGAAATGTCAGTACAAGGTACGTTAAGCTTTCAATTTATTAATCTGTTGCATGATAAATCTCTCTGCAAAGTGCGGTGCTGTCTCCTTGAATGGTTCGCATGTCATGTTTAATTTTGTTAGCTTTTTTAAGTTAAATTTATTTAAGTTTTATGGATTTGGAGGAACATTAAGTGACTGTAACAGTTTTTCTAGCACATAATTTTAAATTACTTTTCTTCCTAAAATCTTTTTTGTTTTTGAGTATGGAAAACTATTTCATGAGACGGTATTTTGGTATACATTGTGTAGATACATGTAATGATGTAAGAAAGTTGCCGGGAAGGGGTGAGCAAGGGAGCTGCTTCATGTTATCATGGATTCTTTCCTCCTTGGTTTTGCACAACAGCTGAACTGACGCAGTAAGCCCTCAGTTGACCATAAAGTCCTCAATCTCTGGTCTGATCCATGTGGAAGCTATCATGAGTCAAGTATGAGTAGACCAACCCTCAGATAATAATTACAGCGATCCCGCCAGATGATTTTATTATAATTTCCCCGAGATCTGTTATCTATGTGAAATTTTCACATTTATATAATAAACTTTCCATGCAAATTTCCCAAGTTGAACAGGTTTATAAAAATGTGTTCATGAAGTTCCTTCATGGCTGAAAATAACATCATTAATGTTTAGAGGAGAGTTTCAATCCATTACATTTTAAAGATGATATGAAAAGAAATTCTCTGGGATTTGAACCTATTGCAGGGTTTCTTGCATGGTTGAAGTATTTTTGGTGACCATCAGCGCAAAGCATCTGATATTAACATACATTTAGAGCTGATCTCTCTCTTCATTTCCCTTTTTGGGGTGCATAGAAAATGGAAACAAGTTTTCACCTCGACAGTTTCACCTTTTTTGGCAGTCAGTATATACATGTACATAGCTGTTTTCTATGTCCTAAAAAGTGATTGTTACAGTAACCACTTTGAAATTATAGCTTTAAGCTATTTTTATTTCCAATATCGTGTTACTGATAAAAGATTATCTTAGTAATGTGACAGAATTCTTCCCATCGAAGCAGACACCCAACATGTTGACCTTTGTCACTTTCTTGAGAGAAGCTGTGAGCTTTCTAAATAAGACCAATTAGCTGCCTGCAAGGGTACCAATCTGCTCTTTCAATACTTCAGATACTCCATTCCTTCTCCCCCCCCCCCCCCCCCCCCCCCCCCCCCCCCACCAGTCGCTGTCTATGTCACGTATCACAGGCTCAATGTATGCATTGGGGATGAGGCAAGAAAAACATTCTGGTGGAAATTATGAAGGATATAGAATTATATATCCAGGTTTACATATTTAGATATTAGATGTTGTTGTTCATCACTGTCACTTTGGATGCAAATGAGAAGCATATACCGCATAACAGTTTACAGTGCAGATGATTATCATGAAGCAGCCATCTTGGCTGTGTTCTCCATTTACTGGTGCCACTATGACTTATGATTCACATCATAAAGAAAGGGGCCAGACTGATTTGCCACCCATGTTTTGTGACAGATTAATAATTGTCATCTAAATTTTTCAGAAAAACAACCTTTCATTTCAATTCTTATTTTTCCTTAATTCTTGCAATAGTGAATTCAAACAATCCATAAAAATACTTGTAAGTAACTTTGTTTTAGTCATAGGCCTTTTTCAAACCCTTTCGGTAGGGGACTTTAAACAGGCACTGGGCACTGGGTGGTTCCGAAGCCAGACCTGTGAAGCCTAAGCCACGGTTTTTTGTTAAGGGCCATTACACCTAGGAGGGAATTTGTAGATGCTTCGTGTGGTAGCTGCTCTTTAATTGCTGTAAGTGGGTTATGTTGTAGATGAGAAAAGCACCACTGATTGCACCCGCTGGCTGGGGATGCTAATCACATGGTGCGTGGTGATAGATTGCTACCTCATACTTGTGTAAGATATACTAATACCCAAGTACCTTATAAACCCAAATATTACTGTGGTACAGTATCCATTTTCTATTCCAACCATCTACTTTCACATATGTCCATATACAAAGTGTACATGTACAAGTACTTACATGTACCAATCGTTTTGTTATTGTGAAGTAATTCCACCATTGGTCATGCCCACTTCACACTATTTGCCCATCTAATAATTGCCCACAGAAAATGTATTGAGCAAGTTTTTCTTGTAGGATTTGTTCAATACATTGTTGAGTTTTGTTTCACAAAATAAGTTTTGGAAAGTTTCATGGGCTCAAAAATGACCGATTGTGTCATAAGAATTAAAAAAAAAAAAAAAAAAGGAAACAAGGGTGTGTTGGTTAAATTATGCCAGATTTTTTTGAGCCGGAAGTACCAATGATTTACGATAGCAGTATATAATTAATTTATGTATAACATTTGTATTATTCATTGAAAAGTTAATCACATTTCTGGCCCAGTATCAACAGTAATTAACCAGTCAACATGGTTCCAATGGTCCATTTGACAATTAAGATGTTTCAGTTCACAGCAGAGTGGTGCACTATAGTAAGCTGTACCAATGAGGAATATGTCAGTAATGCCAGGTATGAGGCTCTGACCTTAGGGGTTACTTCTTGTGTTTATGTAGTGTGATGGGTTGTTGTAAAAAAAAAGGGAAAGTTGCTTAGGTTTGAATGAACCCAAAGACTGAACATCCCCATTACAATATGTCACTTTTATTTGTTCAGATGCGGCTGTATTTTTCATATGTTGTACTTATAAAGCAACTTACTTTATTATTATACTACACTGTATTATAAATATCGAGCAAAGTCACCCTCCCTGATGTTTCTGACATCCATAGTCATTAATGGATGAGTCTAAATTGAAACCTACCTCTTCCCAATACATTATTGGCCTGTTCCATTTACTTGATCTACCATTAGATTGGGGGGGGGGGGGCTTTAGTGATTGATTGCTGATTAACTCCCCAACTATCCATTCCTCTCCTTTTCGGATTATTTCTTATCCAGTGCTGGCAAAGTATTAATTTTGTCATCGAGTAGAGTTCAAGGGCTGAACCTGATCAGTTTTCTTCAAGACATCCATAAAAATAGTCTTAGTAGTAACTCCTCTGGACATGAGAGTGTGATGCCCAAGATGATGATGTTAGTTTGCTGGTGAACGTGTTGTGGTAGTCTGCTTCATGACCCAGGCTCTTTAAGTCTAGACACAGACAGTCATCAACTTGTGGACAGTTAGCTAGTTTCAAGAGAGTAGGCACTTTGTCAGTTGCCATTCTGGTCAGTTGAGCACTGGTGTGAAGTTTGGTGTCAGTTTTTTGGTGCTGTACACAACCTGTAAGTATTCTCAAACTTAGTAACTGTCACTAAAGTCAGACATGCAACTTTTCAGGTGATCAGCTGATTTCTTTTTTCTGGATTTCTCGCTGTGATATTGAAAATTGAAGAACACATTACAAAGTCTTTTGTTTTTTTGCCAAACTGCAGTTGTATGTCTAGTGTAAGTAAAGACTTATGTTGTTTTAACTTCACAGCTTCGAATGTGTTAATAAATTATTTAAATAATTATTATTTTATTAAGTGAGTTTCAAAAAGTACCCAACTTGAAAGTGTGAAAGGTTTATGCAGGCCATTAGATTTTTTATTTGTATTTATTTGTTTATTTATTTTGTATTGATTGATTGATTGATTGATTGATTTATTTATTTACTTGTTGTCTTTTCATATGATTTGCTGCTGTATTTGCATAGTGTAATTATCATTTTACAAAACGTAATCATCATTTTACAAAACCAGTCATAAAATTGATGTCCCATATCAAAGTTTGTAAACTTGATTCTTATTACATGTTCCTCCATGCTTCTTCCAAATCGCATGCAGAGTGATATTTTAACATGAATATTAGAATGTGTTCATGTATTATATACAATTTCAAAAAATAAAATATCTGGTTAAACAAAATGTCCCCTTCTCTTTCGGGCTTTTATGAAAACGGAAGGATGAAACCCTTAAAATTTTGTTTTGAAGTTCAAGATGGCAGATTTATTTTCCCAAAGAGCCTATGACTGGAAACTGGTAGACCCCCTACATCTATGCATCACTCATTACAGACTTCATACTAAGACTATCATTGTGATGGAAATTATCTTCCGTGCTACTTGCTAAATTTGATGTTTCATACATTGACAAATTTAATTACAGAAGAATAAAAAATTGAGGTTGCCATGAAAAAGGAAGTAGGTGGGGGCTGGAGACAGGTTAATTTTTTATTTGGCCTTAAAATAGGCCTAAATAAATTACCAAAAGAAAGGGTTGACGGTATTATTCTCTCCAAAAATTGATCACCTGATAGCAGAATCTGTCTTTTTGTTTATTTTGAAATTGTCTTTTGTCCATACCCTCAAAGAGAACTTTGATGTTTGATGATTTTCTTTTTTACTTGTTAAGTTTGATTGTTGATAAAATGTAATCTTAATGAGTACATCCTCACGAAATCAACCTGAACCTTTCTTTTCCTTCTTTCCCTATAAAGATATTTTAATTAAATACAAGAGATTTCAATTGTTCAGCCTCAAGCTGGGCGGACAGTCAGCCCTATGGATCAGCATATAATCCCCCTGAATTCCTGACAGCTGACAACCTTGACATTTGAACAATTGATAACGATGGCCAACTGAAAGTCTCATTTCTCAAAATGATAGCCAGTGGAAATTTGATGAATCAGAATTGCACATTTAATTTGGATGACCTGAAGAGAGGTCAGCCGAATAATCCTTGTATGATCCAGTTAAGGTATCTATTCCACTCCATTTGATCTAGTGTAGAGGGGAACACTGTACTTCTTTTATCTTGTGATACGTCAGAGATTTTCTCAGAAAGCAAAGATAAAGTAGACTCAGAAAATTTAACCATTGAGGTGTTTTTTAACCATTAAAGTTACTACTTTATGTTGTATTTGTGGGAAAAGAACTAGGCCTTCAAATTGTTTTCATTCCAGTCAGCTAGTTTAAAGAACCATGTAAACAAATAAATAAAGTCGTCATCAAAAACAATAATCAAGTATTTGGGGTGGCAAGGAGATGACGTCAATGATTAAGGTCCGAATGTTTGATAGTTGGCCCTGATTTGTAAACAATGACAGTGCACCCTTTTGTTTGTCATGTACATGTATAATGTCCCATGTTATGCATAATGTTCCGCTTAGTTATAAACAGTAGCAATGCACCTTTAGTTTTCATCCATACTGTTTAGTAAACAAGAAGAGTGTCACTGTCAAGGTGAAACCATCGTGACAAAGAGGTTCTGTCCCAGGTTTAGTTTCTTGGCTTCCATTTAGGACATCACACCAGAAGAACCAAGTTGGGAAAAGTTTACTGTAAAATTTTTCATTTAGGAAAACAGTTTGTTTCAGCATTTGTTGACAGCGCCGTGTTTGATTGGTGAGTGTTAAGTTATTTTTTCCCCAGTAACACTGTCCCGGAATTTAAAAAACAAAGCCTTTCCCTGAATGACCCTTGCCTGTTGTATTTCTTATTTAAACAAAATCAGTATCTATGTAGGCCCACTTACATTAGTTTAAATTAGAATAGATTAGATTAGATTGCATGTATTGTCCATATTTTAAAAACATAGTAATTTTATTTCCCCTGGCAATGAGGTAAAGCAACAATACAATTTGCACACATAATAAAGTACAACAAACACCCAGAAACCACATTAAACATACAGCACAGACTAAACTGGTTTGGAGGACCTTTCAATGGAATATTTTCTTCTCTGTTACCAGCAGATAAAAAACAACAAATCTCATAGTTCTTGAACATTGTGTAGACTTCAAAAATGGTTTTAAATACAATATACCTTAGCCTAGAATTATTAATGGGTTACTTGTATTTGTTCAAATTGACCCAAATGTTATGCATAGTCTTTCTCATCTTGTTTATTTGTTTAGAAAAATAGGAATTTGTGAGTTTATCAGATTGTTCTTGGAGCGGGACTTGAACCCAAAATCTCTGGATTAACATACTGGTGCTCTACCAACTGAGCTATCCAGCCCTAACAAATTTACCCAGTCAGTTTTATTGTGGTTTATTACTTGATATTTAATAGTAAAAAGTCGCATCCCTTTATTAAGGCAATCCCCTGGCTGCTGCTTCCCAGGTTGTATCGTTAACTTAGGTGTGATCCATGGCTACGTGGCAGCTTATGGTTTTATGGCATCTGACTGGCTTCCTGAACAAAGATATTGCCTTTAGGGAGACCGCAAACATAGGGCTTGATAGCTCAGTTGGTAGAGAGCCGGTACCTTAATCTGGAGGTTGTTGGTTCAAGTCCCGCTCCAGTCAATTTTTCTTTGTTCAAACCCAAATTATTCGTTGTTTTCTTTACTTTTATGATGTTATGATTTTGCAGCCAGGTATGATTGATGACACTGAATTACTATCAGTAACTCAACCATATGTTTCATCTTTCATAAATTTTGCATAATTTACGCACTTCTTACCTTTGGTAAAGTCTTTAATCTCAGCTGCCTTGAAGAGTGCTTTGTCCAAACTTGCAGATTTTTCAACAAAAAAACTCATTCAATTTAACACCCAGCTAATTGAATTCTTTTTTTAATTAATGCTTCGTCACATCAGCACTCAACAGTCAAAAGAAACAATTCATTTTAAACCGTTTAGTTTATTTTACTGGTCAAACAAGATTGTTAAAATTCATTTGGTCGCAAAAATCATTATTTTTTTTATATGAGCGACAGCAGCAAAAAGGCTGTTTAACCCTTCAATTTCATCAATTTTAAAAATGTAGTAAAACATTCAACTGATGAATGGTGAAAATGTAGTTTTGAATGCCTAATACTGAAATAGAATGACTGAAACCACCTGAATAAGAAGAATGAAATCATGTGTGTGCACAAAAAACGAAATTGAATACAGTAGCTAAAAGACATGTAGTTTGAACGAATCAGGTAAAATGTGTAAACATGAATACATTTAAATAAATAAAACAATTTTTTTATTATTCCTTTGTAGAAGTAGTAGCCTATATATTTTAATGTTTCAAAACTCAAATTTTCAGTTTAAAATCAATTTCATATCTTTTTCCAAATTCAGGATAAAATCCTACAACCAGGGAAAAAACATGTATGGTTAACAAACAAATTATATGATAGTAAAATCTCTTTCATTACAAACAAAAAGCAAACAAAACAAACCATGAAGATTTCATCCACAAATTACGAACCTGTCTCACTTTCTATGTGTCGTGTTCCACCCAAGTTCCTGTACCAAAGTATCATTGACTCGTAACTTAAATTGCTAAAAGTAAAGTTTTAATCTAGTTCCGTAAACCAAGGATGAAAATGGTGCTAGTAATTGGACCCCTGCTGTGTTTTTGGCAGCCATAAGACAAAAATCCCAGGTTTCTGGAATAAAATTGCTATGCGAAATCTTCTGCCTGATATGTTAATTAGTACAGGTAAATACGTTTGGTACTGTCGTTTTATAAGGTACTTTTGGGCTATTGTAGGAAAGAATAGTTACATTGTAGGGTTGCAATAGTTATTAGTTTTCCACAGATTGATGTTTGTTTTTAAGGAAGTTCACAGTCAGGGACAGTAGACATTTTTCATGGAGCGGCCATCTTGCTTTTTGCCCCTTTAAATGGATGTAACCAAAGCAAAGCTCAGGAAGGTGCAAGAATTTCAACATTTTGGGGGGTATGTGGATTAGTATTTGTTACAAGCTCATGCACACACGGATCTTGTAAATGATGATAAAAACATCTGGGCCCATTTCACAGCAGAGATGTGCATGTATGCTTACAGTTCATAAAGCTATCAGGGTGCTTAAAAGGGTGCTGTAAAAGCGGAATTCCGCGGTAAGCAGAGCCATGGCCTAATTTCATAGATCTTTTTAAGCACAAAACGTAACTAAGCACTAAACAATTTGGTACCAGACTTAGGTTACCAGCCAAAATACCTTGTCACATTTACCATTTGTGACTGGTTTCCTGCCTATTTGCTTAGCATGAATTTTTTAGGCCCTATAGATATAGTTTGTCATTAACAGGCCTGGTATGCAACAGAGGCAATTGCCTTCATGCCCTTCATGGGTTTATTACTTTGGTGCCCCTTGAAATGTTCCTGATTAGAAGTGCACACTTTCTGCATGAGTCATAGAGATGCCCTTTGCTGAGACAAAACTTCCTTGCCCACACGAAAACAAAGCATCAAACCAGTATTTAGGAACACTGTCTTTGGGACAGGAGCATTCATTCAAACATGGCTGTGATAACACCACAGTATAAATGCCAATATAATAAAATGTGATAAAGGCTACTACTTTGTCCATTTCCGTATGCTATGTAAAAGTTAAGAATAAATAACGAATAAGCTGAAAAGTATACCTTTTACTTCCCTTTATAGGCCTAGGTCTTGCTCATGATGTGACATTACTGGTTGAACAAGAGATATAACCCAACGAGTTTCCTTTGTACCATACATTAACATAAATCCCAAACAAACAATCTGCTCTGTTTTCACTAAAATGTGATTGGGCACAGGTTGATTGTATGGTGCCTATACTGAAAAGTTAGAGATGAACTCAAAAAAATATAAGGAGGGGCAAAACAGGAGTACTGTCTCCTTTAACTTTGCACACATTGGCCACTCTATTTGGTATTGCACTATTTTTAGTTTGGTATGCAGACAACTGTATTGAAACACTTGACCCCTTCTTGCCCAAAACTACCTATCCAGATAAGACCAACATTCTCTTATTGTACTCAGTCGAATTACGTGGTGTACAAATTTGATTTTCTTTCCTGAAGGGAGATACAAAGTGACTATTTACAAAGTTGATTTACTTTCCTGAAGGAATGGTACATCATTGGTTTGTGGTAGAGAGAGAGTTCATTTCATCCATCTAGTTTTTAGAAGTATAACAGCACTAGTCTGTGAAGCGTTTGGTTGAAAAGAAGCGTCAATGTTTCATAAACACTCTAATAGTTTCTGGATTGGTTATTTGAAGACTTGTTTACAGTGTCACATCCTGAAAAGGTGATCACCTCCAGTATCATGTTCTTTCTTTTGGAGAACTGCATATTTTGTAATTTCTCCTGTCAGAAAACAACTATCGGTGTTTACTTCTTAAAAGACCATTGGCTCTTAGAAGGAGACCTCTGCTGGTTTGTAATTTGATCTATGTTTATCTGCCAGGGGAAACTGGTGAGACAAGAATGTGTTCAGTGAAAATGTTTGATTAATGATTTTGTGTTATAATTGCTCACTGCAGTGCAGTGGGAGTGCTAATTAACACCCATCCATAATTTGACTTGACAGACAACAAAGAGAAGTAAATTTACTTCTTGCATAGACAAACAACAGATAACTTTTGCCCTCAGTCAACACCTTAGTGCTTTATTCACACATTTTGTTTATTTTCGACACCACTGTGTATACATTTCAGTGCAACTTGAGAGGCCCTGGCCTCTAGAATGTTGTTGACAAAAACAAGAGATGTGTTGACCCCAGATGGCCTTTTTGTAGTGCATGTGTGAGGGTTGAACTATGGAGTTGAACTGTTACCAAGATTAGTGTTATTTTTCAATTCTATGAGTGCATTCGCACCAAGTAATAAACCACATTATAACAAACATATTCTTGAAAGGTATCTGTAGACCTGTTTGATTCTTTTCAAACAGCCATGGCTTATCAGGTTGTCACTGGTTGCATTTTTTTGCTCTCTGCTGGAAAATAATTCCTGGTAGTCAATGTGGGGTATTCTGTAGAGAACTATATAGGGTATACTGTCATCACTTTTGCTTCTTGAAATCCTCCACTAGTACAAGGGGATGGTAAGTATTTGTTAAAAAATGAAGAAGCAGATATTTAGGTGCCAAGTGTGATTTTTTTCTTTGACCCTTGACCCTTGGAATTTTGCCATGCTGTGACCTCATTGGTTTTTTCAGGTGTTTGATGTTTGTTTTCAGCATTGCTGCTTTGAATAGAGTCCATCCAATTCCGTTCAATTGAGAAAAATATTACTAGCTGTTGCAAACTGCTTACCAACCGAAAGGACCTAAGGTAATGCACAAAAAAGTGGCCTGCTGTTTTGATAATGTACTGAATATTGACATGCACAACAAATGTTACCTAAAAAGTATGACTCTTTGTACACCCTTTAATGCTAATAACTTTGGACAACCCCAAAGTGATCGAATAGTATTTAAAGTGTACGTTACACTTAAATACTTTCCAGTTGAGGTTTATGTATATGAATACTGAACATCCAGAAAGAGTTTTTGGGAGTTGTGAGAATCTGTGTAAATGTATACATATCATGCTAATATATCATGTAATGACAACCTCTTTAAGGATCTGATTAGCGCCATGGAGTTGACTTGTGTATGAAACCAGAGGGGTCATTAGGGTTCAACAATGGCTCACTGACATTTTTGTGTTTGAATGATTTATGTCCAGTCTGGGTCAGCACTGGGTCTCGGATTATGACTAAGTTTTGCTTGTTCTGTGACAACATGAAACATCAAACATGCAAAAACATCATGGATGTCTGGGAGTTACAACGTCTTTTCTTGGAAGTGTATGTTAATTGCAACTATGGTTTTGTTGTGAAACTATTTCTGGATAATAACCATACTTTGTAAATGGTATTGCAATGGTTTTTGAAAATCTGTTTCACTTGATTTAACAGAAAAATAATCTATGAAAGTTTTAGCATAAGGGTAAACCTCCAAAATGATTGTGTTTGGATCTTTACCTTTTGCTGGATATTACCATTTGTAAATATATAGGGGGCCTACATTGTCGCCTAGATGAAAAAGAAAATTGTACTTATGTATGTGGACACATTTCCCCCCCCTATAAAGTACATGAGAATCTTTGCAAATTAATTTGAATTCCTCATCCACCACTCCAAAATGACATTGTTCGCCGACAACAACGATCGAAGATGAAACCCCCCACAAAGGTGTGTCTCACAACCCTCCTAAAAAAATAATAAAAAAACATTTCAATGTCTTACAGATGTCATGAGGGATATTACTCAGTTTTGTTTTTCCATGGCTTCCTATTGCTGAGGCCATGGCCCAAGTCCACCAAGTTAGCAAGCATGCAAAGAATCTGCATAGCGGGCACACTCCATATTTGTCTATGTTTACTGTGGGGCCCCTTGGCCTTGTTGAACAGTATGTGAGTTTGTGTGCGTGTGTGTGTACAGTTGAGTTAGTGCCAGAGTTTCTTCTGCCAGTGTTGTGTTCTCTTTTGTACATGTACGTACTAGGCCAACCAGCAGTCAGGGAATATACTTTGTAGATGTGTATGCTCAATACTCGTCCTATTGCACTACATGTACAAGTGCCAATGCGTGGAAGCTTATCTTGACGGCAGTTTGTTAGATTTGTTTTGTTTAAAGTGGGTGTCTGTCAGGTTTTGTATTTTACTTTTTATATATCTCATTTGGAACTTGTTGGTCTGTTGGAGTTACTGGACTGAATTTGTATCTTCTTAGAAGACGTTTTCTGCTATGGTCTTTTTAACTTAGTAGGTGAGTAAACTGTTTTCTGCTATGGTCTTTTTAACTTAGTAGGTGAGTAAACTGTTTGCTGCTGTGGTCTTTTTAACTTAGTAGGTGAGTAAACTGTTTTCTGCTATGGTCTTTTCAACTTAGTAGGTGAGTAAACAGATCTCTGTTTCTACTTTACTTGTTTTAGTATTTTTCTATATTGTCCTGTTTGGTAAATTGTCGTTTTAATCTTGTTGCCTAATTACAGCTTTCTTTAGTATCTTTATGGAAACTTTGTATAAAGTTAGTTTTAGCATAACATAAGCGAATCATGTTGTTCAACACAGCAGTAAAATGAGAAATGTTCCAAGTTGTGTTCTCTAAAAATGGTTTAAGTAAGGCCTGTTAATAAGATGAAAATTGCAGAACTTTTTGAGGCAATCTATATTTCTCAATAATTAAATGATTTATCTGAATGTACGAGACCAAACCTTAAAACAAAAAGATTTTGGGTTTGGGGTTTCCTTTCCTTCAAAGATGTGGTACAGCTTTCAACTACGTAAGGCCATAGAAAGTCCTTTCTCTATGGTAAGGCCATGTCAAAATTAATGTCTTTGGTAGTGGTTATGGCCGGAATGCTGAAAAGTCAAGTGTGTCAATGTTGGTGTTGTACTTGTAGCCAACAGCAGGC
>CM021531.1:20620448-20636567 GCA_010994315.2 Pisaster ochraceus
AGTCCTGTGAGTACAGGTCCCATGTGATACTAAATACTCAGTGCGTTCTGAGTCTGGTGAGTACAGGTCCTATCTGAAACTGATTACTCAGTGTGTTCTGAATTCAGTGGGTATAGGTCCTGTACTTGGAGAAACTCTCAACATTCCTTTTAAAACCAGGACCAAATCTCATACATGCACACAATGTATAGCGTTAAGCACAAATTTTGTTAAGGAGAAATGGTGTGGATCAAATTTTGGTGTTAAGCACGTGGCCCCTTTTTTCGGCTAGGCAAAAGTTATTAGGGAACCAGTTACAAACAATATATTTTACATGGTATTTTGCTGGTAACCTGTTTTCTTATGAATAGGATTCGTTTGTCCTGAGCATTTTTTGTGGTTATTAACAGCTGTGGAATTGGGCCCAGACATCTGAACTTTTAGACCACAGACAATGACAGAGCCCTGGTTAGATCAAATCTTTTTGCTTTCAATTCTGGTACATATGTTTATTTATGTAGTTCGTTCATTAGTTTGCTCAGGTTCAGGTGATCTACATAGTCCATCAAAGAAAAATCCATGGGCACCTCAATGATTTACAAGCATGTACAAGCATGTGTGCAGTGCATGACTGACCAACTTTCTAGTGGAACCTTTTGGTAATGTTTTGTGTCCTGATTTATTCTGTCAGGTGGCTTACACATAACTAAGCAGATTAAGATTCCTAAATGAAAAGATTATCAGATAGATTACTGAACACCCACTTTTGCAAAAATAAAAGTGGATGAAGTTGAGAGAATAAGGTGACTGCACCCCCAAATTGTTTAGTATCAAGCATACCATCACGTTCTTTATGCTCATGGGTGTTGTGCTCAAAATGGAAAGGTATGCCAAATTGTACGGAAGGAAAGGAAGGTCCTTGATTCTATCGTGCTGGTTGGCAATTGGCATTATACTGAATGGGTGGAAGGTGTGGATGTCCGAATGTGAATACTGCCCCTTCCCTTACTCTCTGCAGCTGCTGTTAACCTGTAAATATCCATCTTAATTTGCATGATTCCCAGGTCCTGTGACTCCATGTGCCAGATGATTTCATTCATGAACCCTTTCTCTCACAATATTCAGACAACTCCAGTTAACAAGCTGGCAAACAAAAATATAAAAATTTAAGTCCAGTATAATACACTTGTAAATAAATATTACTTGAGTGCATATAAAATCTGCTGGAAAAAAAAGAACATGACAGGTAAATATGTATTTGCATTTTTTGCAACAACAGCTGCAGAACTACTTTCAAATGATTTACAAAACCAAGAGAAAACTCCGGCCTGTGGTAACACTTTGGTTGGAACATTAGAAGACCGAAAGATTGACAACTTCAAAATCAATGTAAAGAAGTAATTACAAAAGATTGCTTTAGAAAGCTCCCTGTCAATGTCTTCATTTCTGGCCTTGCACATTTCCAAAAATGTATTAAGAACAATTTCTGTTGCAGATGTACTCATCTAGGTTAAATTTCTTGCATGGTTTCTCTCCAACATGTTATCATCTTCATTCATTGAGTCGATTTAAAATATGGAATATACAGAACAGTATCCTGTTTCCTGACATGCCTTCCCCCTTATGCACATGTTATGGGTTGAAGATAAATTAGTCTCCACTTCTCCCACAAGACTTCACCAGACAGAAGGCTATCCCATGCTATCTTCTGACCAGGAAACCTTTCTTCATCAAATTGACACATACACCTGTGAACTTGATTTTAAGTTCATACAACTTATAACAGTTGTGTAATTTGAACATGTAAGTTTCAAATTAACAGTTGTTTCATTTGAACAAGTAATTTTCAAATTACTGATAGCAAAAGGCCTACTTCCAAAATAGTTGAATGAAATAAGAAGTAGATAGTTGGGTTTTGGTTTGAACACCTAAAAGTTGACTATTTGGAAAAAGTGCTTGGGTAGCTTCTCTTCCTGGAAGCCTTGGTTCAGATTTATCTTCTTTGAGTGAAATGAAAAAAGTACTACGAAAAGTTCTGTTTTACTATACTACAGATAATTATGTTGTTCTTCCCATAGGGTACTGTAGTGGAATATTTGGGCAAAAAGGACAAATCGAATAGGACAATATTTGATCCAATCACCTTTAGATCACTACCCCAGTGCTCTAAAAACGGAACTGCTACATATTTAGTGAGATTTGAACCTTACATTAAGTACAAAACCACTGTTCTGAAGTGCTATCAGTTTAAAACAGGCTAGTAATCACATACATATAACCTGAATGACCTGAGAGCTAGTCCAAACTTGACAGGTAAAGGTGCATGTGAAAGAAAGAAAGAAAGAAACAAGAAAGAAAAAAAAACAAAAAAAAACTTTTGTCCTTTAACTGGAACGACATTTGTAGGACAATAATCGATGTAAGTCATTGGTTCTTTATTTGTCTTTCTGTGGAGTATCGTGTCATTGACATGGGTAACTGGTGATGCTAATTGTCATGACAAACCATCCTGTGTGACATGCTGACATTTTAGAAATCAAATGATGCATTTCCTAAAGTCTGATGATAGTTTATTTGTAAGGCATTAGTACATTTTTTTGAAAATTTCAACAAATACATTATCGACATGTATTTGTTTATGCCAAAGATCATTCATTTTGGTTGTGCTGCATTTTGTTCCCTTTTTGTGGTTTTCTCTTTGTAAAATCACAGCTCACCTTACACATTGTGCCACTGAACTGTACTGAGAGTTTCAGGAAATTATTATGTTTTCTGCAATAGTCTCTCCGGTTATATGGAATTTGGTTCCCAGGAAATCTGATTTTTACTACTGACTACATTTTCCTTTCTTTTTCTAGATGTGATTTTGTGTAAAATAAACAGATTGGTGGATATGCATTCTGACTGGTTCACAAAAGAAGTTTCCAACACTGGCGTGGCTTTGATAAAAGCTAAAATGAATCATCATAGGCACAATGTTTACTACCATGCTGTACCAGAATAATCACCTCTTCCTTATTCAATGCTCCTTTCATAATGGAAGAGGGCATTAGTGAATGGTGATTCTTCATGAACAGATGATGGATGATGTCTTAGTACAATAAGACTCTGATGAAAATTGTTCTTTTATCTCCTGGCCTGAATTTGATCTTTCAATTTAAAGAGATTTTTGGAGGGTGATGAATAGCTACCTGTTCATCATTTTAGTTCTTAAGGACAGAACTGTGTGTATCTTGAAGTGTTTCATGCCTTAAAACTTTAATGCATCTTTTGAGAAAAAGAGTTCAAGTAGATTTGGATTTTGACAGAAACTCTGAAGTTTGAAGAAAAGTAAATCTTTGTATGTTTCTTATCATAATGTGAATTATTTTTGAAAAAACATGTATAAAGAAAAAGGCTTTAAACATTTGAAAAAAAAATGTTTGTATATCAGAAAGAGATGTTTGAAAACTGTAAGCTCAACAGATGTTGTTCAAGAAATTGGTTTACTGTTAGTTTTTTGTGATGTTTTCTAAAAACGAAATGACTGAAGTAGTACGAGTGCTCCCCCCCCCCAAAGTACCATTCCTGTATGGAGGGTGTCTTTAATTAAAACATGGCTAACTCAGATGATCAAGTCTTGGAGGTTGCAAAGCAGTCATTCTTGTTGGATATTGTCACGTACTGATGTGTTGCAATACCTGAGCGACCTGAAATGACCTTCCTGTGTCATCCTCAAGAGATGACTTTGTAAAGACAAGATGAAAATTATTTTAAAATGAATGTTTATTAAGAAAGGTGCTGGAGGCCTTCTTTCCAATTAGAGCTCTGTATCACTCGATATTCTGAAAAAAAATTCAAGCGGGTGTGAATGTTTGTTTTCATTGGACATGTTGGAAGGTTTTTTCTTAAAGGTTAGAATTCTGCCTTGGCACGGCTGCATCTTGTTGGCATTAAGACGTTGTGTTTTAAATACCAAGCCAGAGATGCATTTTAAAGAAATAACTAACAAGATAAGGTGGATGCATTGGTAATTATGTGAAACTGCTGCTTCTTCTATTCCTGCCCTTTAATCAAGATAAAGTACATTCAACAGTAATTTTGTTCAACTGCTGCTTCTTGTTAACCTTTTGTCTTTGAACCAAGATGAGGTACAGCATAGGTCATGTTGGTAAAGCTGCTGGTACTGTTTGCTTCATATCTTTGAATACAGATAAGGTACACCATTGGTCAGGCTGTGGGATGTTCACTCTAGGATTGCACCCATCTTACATTATTGCATTTGATGCCAGTGCAGTGAGGGATCCTCAGACATTATTGATTAACATCAGTGAATGATTCAAAACAACAACAAACTAAGAGTTACGTTACTTGATATTTTTGTCTTATTTATAACATGTTTTAGGGTTTGCATTCCCCAATAATGATCAAATCAGACATTCATGTACCTCTCATCGAATCTTGTTGACCTGTATCATGTCTGGTTATATATACATTGCAAGCATCTACCCTGCAGGCAATCATTGCATTATGATACCAGAATCTCAAGAGATAGAAAGGCTATATCACAGTAAAGTCTCTCCGAATCTTGTTTTTATTGCACTGATAACTCCCAGTTTTATATACACTGGGGCTTTATTTATCATCAGGATTTGTTATGTTCTGTCGGCGCTTGAGATGGACAACATGATTTATCTTCTCCATTTTTTCTTTCTTCTTTCTTTTCTTGAGCACATGAGATATGACTTCGTCTCCTCCTCTCAGAAGTCTGCAGTAAGGTTGTTGAGGATCGTTATTGGGGGTAAAACATGTGAAAAAAGGTTGTTTCTGGTTTGCTTTTACCCTTGCTATGGTTGTGCTTTTTCCTAATGTGTTGGTGACTTGTGGAATTCCAGCGATAACATGTTGTGAAGTTGGCGGATGTACATTGTGTACCTTGTGGTTCTTGTCTGGTTTATTGGTAAATGGTTTAAAATAGAATGCCACAATGTTGTGATGCAGGATATGAAGAAAGGAAGACATGGTAGTCTGAACTTAAGGCAACTTTAAACTTTCAAATCCACAAACTGTTTTCCTTTTCTTTTTAAATTCTTATATACATTTACAGAAATATCACAAATTTAATTGAGTTCTCATTGATCAGCTGTACCAAAGGTTTAAATCTCTACTGAATTAGTCACTTGATTGTGGAATGATTAAAATTCTCAAGTAGCTTATGACTCTACCTTCCTGAATGTTCTTGGAAGACTCTGACGATGATTAGTCATGGCTTTTGGATGGGGAAAATATGTTAAGAATTCAGTTTCTGGTTTTCTATTTTGTCTGCCCAGAAGTGTCAGTGACCTAAAGTGGAATTCCAGTAAACCTTGAATTGGTAGACATGTCCCTGTAATTAAACTCTGGGCCCTACATTATTCCTGGGAGCTATGAATTGGAGAATCGTGCTTAAAAGGTGATTAGCATAGCAGCTATACTCATGTCAGAACAGTTGCAAACTGTATAGACAAATCTAGTTTGGGTCATTGCATATTATAATAATACAAATAATTATAGTAATAATAATAATAACAATAATATTATGTTGTAGGTTAGCTCTATTACAGAAGGCAACACTTTTGGGAACAGCGAGGATCCTGAGAAAGACCCTTGAGATCTAAGGCTACGGACCGAGGAATTACCGGCTCAAAGGAAAATGTGATATTTCTTTTGAATGCTGGGATAAACATATATGATAAGAAGAAATATTAGTTATTATTGTCATGGGCCGTGGCTTTGATGAGGTACAATGCAGGTATTATCGAGTGTACTAAGGAAAATCTAGATGCCAAAGACAGAAAAACAAGTAAACTGATGACCATGAGGAGAACTTGTTGTGGAGAACTTGCAGAAAGTTGTGCAAAAGTACATGAGGGCAAACCAAGTTTGGCCAAAGGAATACTGGAACTGAAGAAGGAACCGAGGGCTTGATTACTGCGGGGCAAGACCAGTCTCTAAGAACAAATGTAATGAAGGCAAGGATGGAGAAAGCAAACGTCTCTCCTATGTGTGGAATGTGTAATAAAGCAGAGGAGACTGCATTTCTTATTGTCAGCGAATGTAGTTTGATGGCCCAGATGGCGTACAAAGGAAGACATGACAAGTTTGCCAAGGTGATTCATTGGGATCTGTGTGAGAGAGTATGGTGTTCAGGTGCTTGCGAAATGGTACGACCATGTTCCAGAAAAAGTGACCAACCAGGTCAAGATCCTCTGGGGCTTTAACATTCAGACTGATCATGTTATAGAACATAGGTGTCTGGATGCTGTAGTCTTAGATAAAAACCAAGAAGATGTGTCATCTCTTTGACATAGCTGTGCCAGGTGATACAAAGGTAGCTTCAAAGGAGATAGAAAAGATCCAGAACTACCAAGAGCTGGCCAGGGAACTTTACAAGATTTGGCAGGTGAACGAGAAAGTTGTCCCTGTGGCGGTTGGACCACTTAGCTCTATTCCGAAATCACTTGGGAACATCTAAATCAAATAGGCACAACTATAAGGGTACATTTAGATCTGTTACAGAAGGCGACGCTTTTGGGGAACAGTGAGTACCCTGAAAAAGATCCTCGAGATCTAAGGCTACAGAACATAGCCTAAGCAGCTAAGATTAGGGCAGCTATGGGAGAGCATGATGTGTTGCGTGTGCTATTGTTGCTGTCCGACAAGAGTCGACTTGAAGAAATCAGTAAACAAAACAACGAGCAATTTCTTGAATCGGTTAAATGACACTGAATGCCCCGTACAGTTTTTTCTGCCATTACCGGGACACCATTTTTATCTCACATCATAATGGCGTTCAGAAAGTTATGTCTTCATCATTGGTCAAAGAGGCTTGTGATGCATAAAGATTGATTGCTAGGTGTAGGGTATGGAATAGTGCCAACGCAGTGATGGGGGCACATGATTGTCTCTTGGATTTGTCTGTAGATTTTAGAACATTTTAGGTGGTAGATAAACCCATTCTGCTTATCTAAGGTACTAAGTAAGTGCTGTTTTTACACTCAGCATATTCTAGTGCTAAACATTTCAAGGAAAACAACCCGTGTTCTTGACTTACTAATGTATTATGTACATGTGTATAATGTAGGTCAAATTTTTTCTACTATATGTATAGACCATGTGACCTAGCTGTGACATCACAAGCTTACAAATGAGCCACAGAGCGTGTACTTTCTGCAGGTACAAATTGTACACAGCTCAATAGGAGAAAGAAAAAATACATATTAAAGAATATCTATCAGTATGTGTTCGAGAGATGTTAACTTTTATATAGTGTTTACTTTCCTTTCTTACAGTACAGTAATAGCTTCAGCCAACCACAAGCCCCCCAAAATAAACTGAAATTGGTAAGTAATAAATAAATGTCTTGTTTTTTATTTTATGTTATTTTTATTTATTTGATTCTCACTTGTACAATTTATAATGACAACTGTCTCAAAGAACCGTTTGGTTTGATGTTCAATAATTGACGATTACATGTACATTTACACTAGTGTTTCTTTTCAAGGGACATTTTAGGTTGACATTTTATTTTATCTATCTACATGTACTTGTCTTTAAACTGCCTTGGAGGTCATTGAGGCAGCACTGACTGATGACTGCATGACCAGCTCTTCCACCTTCCTTGTTTTTTTTTATTGCCTTCTAGGGGTTGGGAAAACCCTAAGCCTGTCCATTCGTTGATGTCACGATCCTCCGTCTCCTTTCTGCAATGTATCTTTCTTTCCATGCTGTGCCACAAAATACCAGACACAATTGAGGCCCATCATGAATTTTGATTTGATAAACAAATTTTACTCCAATATCTGTGTTTACAGAAAAGAGTTTCCATCGACAGTAATCAGAACAAGATGACAGCTCACGTTCATGCAGAAATCTCACCAATGTCCAGGTAACAACCCTTACCAACCTTGTCTATCAAGAGGTTGTGAAATGCCTCAACTTTATTCCAGGCCAACTGAAAGCTTCTTTAAAAAGCTGTTATCTGTCTGTTTCATTGCAAGCTGAACTTAACTTATTTGGGAAAGGGTTAAGATCTTGGTTAAGATGCACCTTTTGTTATCCCTCAGCCCCACAGGCTGAAGGGGTTTTTACTAAAAAATAAGTCCCACTTTTATTTTTGTTTCAGAGGAGGGGAGAGCCATATCAAGTACTCCTTTGATCTGGATGTTGACTATATCACAGAAAGACTCATTGGTAAATACAATTATGTTTGTTTTGTTGTCTTTAATTGTTTTGTTTTTCTGTCCTTGCTCCATTTAAAGTTGTATAGGTTATTACTAAACTTTAACCTGATTATATTGATCGACATTAGATACTGTAGCTTTCTGAATCACTTACTAAAATTACCAATCCTCCAGATTTCCATTTGAAATAACGTCAAAGCCAAGAAAATATCCTTTGAAGACCCCAGAATCACCATAGACATGTCCACTTTTTCTTTGATGAAATGTGCACAGTTTGGTTGTATTGTTTGTTTATTGAAACTAGCGGTTGGAATTCATTCAACTCTTCCCCAAACCAATGGTGTAATAAACCTTTAAACGTATTGAATGGAAGTGATTGATATAAGGCCATGTTTTGTTGTATTAGGTGTGTCCTTCCCATCTGGAGGATTGGAGGCCCAGTACCGTAGCAACCTCAGGGATGTAGTACGGATGCTGAAGAGTAAACATCAAGACAATTATGTCATCTTCAACCTCTCTCAGAAACGCCATGACCTTATTAAGCTCAATTCCCAGGTTAGTTATGCCCTCAATGTTGGTATTTGTATGTAAGAATCAAAGGGACCACACCATTTACTTCCAGCCTCTGTTTGGTCACATTGACTTGAACCAAAGATAATACAAGATGACTGCATTGTGATAAGAACTTGTTGTACATTAAGCTTGGGCGGTTATTTGGTATTAGTGAGTAGTCATAGTGTTTGTTCAATAAAAAACATCAAACTTTCGGAAAATTTACATTGACACAAAACTTTCACATCTATCTTTAAATGTATTGGTTATTTTAAAGAGCAATGTTTGTAGACCCCTTGCATATGATGTCACAAGCTCAAAAAGTGTCAGTGCCGTCACCAATGTCAAAGGAAGACCAATCTCTTACATTTGTTGTATGGTGGGTACAATGCATATGCGTGTACATTTACACAGATTGATCTAAGCGATGACAGCCTACGCAAGGGGTCTATGTCTACTTTCAAGTTAACAAGAAACTTATTTTGAAATTAAGTTGTCAAAATTTCATCATGATCAGTGTTTGTGTTTTCTGAAACCAGGTTTTAATGTATGGTTGGATGTTTCACATTGTGGAATTAAAAGTAAGCTTTTGACCATGTTACAATCTGTTTCGGAAGAGTTGACGGCTCTGAATTGTTGTTTTGTTTTTTTAATTGTTCAATTACAGTAATGGGCTCTAGGCATCGCCAGAAGATGAACTATAACAGGCTTTGTTCATTTAAAAGTTGCTGGCATTTAATTTAGTATTTATGTTTGCATATTATTTTACAATTTTGTCATTGATGAGAACGCTTTAAGCCTGAATGTTCTCAGGGTGATTGGTACTTGCAGGACTTTTTCATCGAGAGAGTTTTTGAATGCTTATTGAACAATTTTGAAATTAGGTTGTTGTCATGTCCGGGGATGTATATTTTGATGAGGTGTCGAATGTCATTGGCTCTCTCCAAGGCACACATTTACTGGCATAGCATATCAACCTAACATCTGCCAAGACAGATGTCTCTCCAGCTAAGTGTATTGGGTACACCAATGGCGGTGTGAATTACAACTAGGAAAAGTTCATTTTGGGTCGGCTGATGATGTCAAATAAGCTCAAGCTTCAATCTCATCTTGCAATTATTGAAATGCACCTGAAATTTGTCCATTGGAAACCTAAGGGTTTCCTCCTCAAATCCTTCACCTGGGGTGAGATCTCCAGGGTCCATTTTCATGGAGCTGCTTTGCAGTATCTGCTTATCAAAAGGAAGAAGAAAAAAAAGGCGAAAAGAATACACAGGACATTGTAATTTGGTGGGTGAACATTTGTGGCCAGCGAATTTTATTGTAGTCAGCTGATTTTCAATCAGCTGTATTAAAATGGGTGAAATTTTTAATAGAATACAGCTGCCTGGTACAACATAATACTGAATAATTTTGTGTGTGCTGAGCCAACATTAGCACATAGCCAGTCATTGCTGGTTACCTGTCCTTGGTAAATGCGAGTTAAGTTCTCTGCTAATATTGTTGGTTATTGCAGTGCTCTCTCCCAGGGTCCAATTTCATAAACTATATGTATCATGCACAACAATTGGCTCAGTACAGAAATATCTTACCTTACCTTGGTTAAGTAAGACTTTTTGTTCACCAGCTTTATGAAATTGGGTCCCGATCGTGGGGTTCATGGCCCTGCAGATGTACAGTCCAAAACTCAAGAGATTGGGTTGTAAGCTGTGTCAGAGTTCAAATTGTTTCCACTTGTCACTCATCAACAGTATTTTTGTTACAAACATTTTAGGGGGAGCTGTTTACATTTCCCTGACAAACTAGCATTCCATAAAAACTGAATACATGTTCATCAAGAGGCTACAAGATTATGAGGAAAAAGATGATGACTTAAAAGTCTACACACTTCATATACCAGTTCATACCCACTTCATTCCAGTTAAAAGTGGCGTCCCCTTAAGGTGATCCCTGGCTGCCGCTTCCTAGGTTGTATTGTAAACTTGGGTGTGATTCCTGGCTAGAATAGGGAGACCACCAACATTAGGGCTGGATAGCTCAGTTGGTGGATCGCCAGCACATTAATCTGGAGGCCTTTGGTTTAAATCCCACTCTAGTAAATTTGTCTTCGTTCAACCCCAAACAGTTTAAGTTTGTTCAACTTGTTTTACTGCAGATCTTGGTGTTAACACACACAATCTGCTTCAAAATGGCATAAGAGTCGATAATTAAAACTGTCTTTTTGAGTTCCTACATTTTGTGGTGAGCATGTTTAAAAAGTGGTTCATATTTTAAATGATTGAGTGTCAGTCTTCGCAAAGTTTTACTCTTTTTGTTCAGTTAAGTGCACTTTGAGCCCTTTTAAGTGTTTAACCGCAAACAAAATCTGACAAAAGAATTGTTTTTGAATGGAAGTCAAACTTCTGTGATTTCTTTTTTGGTTGTAGGTGTATGATCTTGGCTGGCCTGACCATCTGGCCCCACCATTGGAAAAGCTGTGTAGTATCTGTAAGCACATAGAGACATGGCTGAAAGCAGAATCCCAGCATGTGGTCGTACTGCATTGTAAGGTACATTGTACATGTAGGCTATTGTACTACCTCCCTCCCCCACCCCCCTCGCCTCCCGCCCCCACCCCCTCGCCCCCCTCTCCCCCAAGAAAAAAGCAAATTGCTCTCTTTCAAGGCCTTGTCAGAAAGAAGGACTTTGTTACATGTAGCAAACATGTGTAGAGACACTAGTCCTTAGTAATTTGTTTGAAAACCCCTGTGCAGCGAGCCTCTCCAGGTATATTTGTTGTCCTGTTAGTGTTTGTCCTGTGTCGCCCTTGTGTGTTTACTAATTATTGATGTTATATTATTCTTTTAGATTTCTTAAATAGTATTTCCTCAACTCAGTTACATAAAAATTGAGGCTGGACAAGCTTGCTTTTAGGAGGCCGTCTGTTACCACTTCATCAATGCATTGTATCAAAAGTACCATATCTGTATTATTGTGTAAGCAAACTGATGGAGTGGAAATAAACTGAACTGAACTGAATTTGTCTAATGGTCCAACAACCCTTAGGCAGATTATGTGAAAATTTGAACGTAAATGTTTGTCTTCTTTAACATTGGCTTGGTCTGTTTGACTGTGAATTGCCTTTTCTGCTGGATTATTCTTTAGAGTGAGTGGGATGGAGTCCTAAGGCATTTCAACATTAACCATCACTCGCATTCCTAGTGGATCCGCTTAAATTTGTTTAAAGCCTGTGGAAGTTTTGTACAGGATTTTTGTATTGATAAGTTGTGATAATCTTTGTCTTTGCAGGGAGGCAGAGGTCCCATCGGTATGATCGTCTCGGCCTACATGAACTACATCAACATCACCTCCAAGTAAGTAACAAGAGGTACTTCCTCACTTTGTGCTTCTCCACTACCTATACAATCTGACTCATTTCAAACATTATGATAATAGATACCATTTTATTTTGGGATATTTTCTTTCATATGGTCTACTTTCTATACTTTTTTTTGTAGTCCCTACCCTAAGTGGCCTTAACCTTTGATGGAAAACCCTTATAAACAAACTTACAATTTTCAAGCCAAGTAAGCCCACTCAAAGTGTACACTTCCTCTTCATTAGCCATTAAGCACACCTGAAGCCATCTCAATTTCTTAGCAGCACCAGCAGCCAAATGGGCGCACAGTATCCAACCATTCGCATCAACAATCTCAGCCCTTGCAGGAACCTAATTACTCCAGGGTTATGGGTTGCAGTTATATTTATGTTATGTTTAAATTAAGATTTTATAAAAGAGTGGTGACAATGTCTTCAACATCCGTTTAAAACTGACAGTGTCGTGATATTGTGATAAAGGATCAAGCCCAAGGCAAAGTCCTGTATCGCAAAGCCACAAACCTGCAAGGTTTTTAAACAGCCGTTTAAGACTGGACTTTTTTGTTAAAAAGCCTAGTACTGTTGGAAAATCCAAACAACTTTTCTGTCAATTTTAAATTCCTGTCACGTTCTCAGGCTCCATTTCGCAATGGGTCAAATTGCAAGCGATGCTCAACACTTGTGCGAGCGAGCATTCTAAAAGATTTTACATTGAGTACTGACATGTATTGCTTGTGTAACTGTACATTAGTGCCCGCGTGAGCTTGCATGCCACACATATTTTTAAACACTCCTTACCATGTTTATACCACACATTTAAACGTACCCACGTGAATTCTTCTCAACCAATCGACTACATGGTTTCAAAAAAATATTTGAAATATTCAGTTCAGAAACGGCGATGGACAGGTACGCTATGAAGCGTTTCCTAGAGGCCAAGACAGAATCAGCCATGCATCCATCTCAACACCGCTACGTCAACTACTTCACTGGTCTGCTGATGAGGTCAATACAGGTCAACAGTGCTCCTCTGTTCCTGCATCATGTACTAATACATGGAGTTCCTAATTATGACATCAATGGAGGTGGGTATGGGGCGCCAATCTTCATTGTGACTGGTTCCCTGCTAATTTGTGCGTAAGTTATATGCACAAATTAGAAGGGAACCAGTCAAATGTAAGATATTTCGACTGGTAATGTTTTTGTTAAGCCGTGTTTGTTTGCATTTAGCAAATTTTTGTGTGTACTACTTTTGATAAAATTGGTGTGAATTTTGCTGTCTTAGGTTGTCGACCTTTTCTGAGGGTTTATCAGGGGATGCAGCCCATCTATACATCTCCAGTATTGTAAGTAAAGTTACAGTGGTCAATTGACAATACTGAGTAGTTTATTAAACATAGTACATACCCTATATATTAACTTTCCTATAAGGCGTTCTTTTTCCTGGAATTACAAAGTGCCAGGAAGGTTGCAACATAGTCCATACTTCATAATTAGTGCTTATTACACCCTAGGGGTGTATCAAAGTGCTCAGTATCTTTTCCTGCAAGGTATGTGGAGCTATGTTTATAGCACCATGTACTGATTTACAAGGTGCTGTGGCGCAATATGCTGCTGATCAGACCACAAGCACCGGATCGAACCCCTTCTCTTTACGATAAGTGCACTGATGGATTCTTTTACACAACACACGGGACCTACGGCTTTACGTCCCATCCGAAGGAAGCAGCAAAAATGGTTGAGTGTCTTGCTTAAGGAACTGTAACCCACTGAGCTTGGGCGGTTTTTTATTTTGGGGTCCATGGTATACCGTCGCCAAAATACCGCAGTATTCGGTATTACCGGGAACTATTTGGATGGGGGGAAAAACCCAAAGAAGCCCAACAAACACCACGCATTGAATTGAGGCCAGACAATCATGTTTGTTTAACAACAGGTTAACGCTGAGCTTGCCTTTATCTTTTATTAGGACAAATAGACTGACTTGTTTAAACATAAAACTTATCAAAATAAGCTTAGTGTTCGTGCATCAGTGCTAGGAAATTTTCATGGTTGGTACTTGATGAAAATACTATAATGCACATACTATAGTCACATACTATGATATAGATGAGCCTTAAAGAGTTTTTAAATTGTCCAAGCCTACTGGCATGGCGAAAATGTGATAGTAGTAAGTCCCACTCATAAAGAGCAGCAGCTAAAAAAGGTACGCGAACCAGCTCTAGTTACAGCTCTAATCACACAAAAATCTTCCTCAAATTAACAAGTGCACAGTTGGTTCAACTACCCGGCATTATTCTGATAGAACTTAAAAGTTGGCATGTTTTACAATTTATGAAATAAGTGTTAGAAGTACCAACTCTGGCTGGTTAGTGTAATTTAGTTAAGTAAATTTAAAACAAAAAATGACAAACATTGTTTTGAATAATTGAAGCATTTGTAAAAACATACTTTGTATAAAAACAAAGTTTTCAAATTTACTTATGTTATTGGTGTAAGTTGGTGTCTGAAATGAGCAGCTTCGACTGTGGCTTTAGCCTTTATGTAATGCTGAGGTGCCGTGGTATGTTGTACGGAGCAGATTTGTTGTTCTAGCCATTGCTGTAGCTAAAGTCTGAACTGTAGCTATTCTATCAATAACAATCTAATCTTTTTTACAAGAAAAACAAGACATTTTCCAGGATCCGTTACATTGGTATCCTTCAGAGTTCTCTCATCACTTCCACCAACAGCTCAGTACCAGAGGGTACGGGTCGATTCGCAATCACATTGGATCAGGCCCTGCCCATTAGGGGGGACATCTTGATCAAATGCTACCACAAGAAGTTCCGAGCGACAACGCGCGATGTCATTTTCCGATGTCAGTTTCACACGACGGCCATCATGGAGTGCCGTCTTGTGTACCAGAAGAGTGATCTAGATGATGCCTGCACTGGTGGGTTGTGGTGTTCTTTGTTAACTATTATGCTCAAAATACTCAACTCAGATGACTCTGTTCCAGCAGCAATTGAAATCACACTAGTTCATGTTTGCATTTCTCATCATTTGAAAATATGTTTTCTACTTATATTGGTTCCTTTGAATACATTGTACAGGAATGTGTGCCTTACAAATGCTGTATAAATGATTGTTAAAATAATAACCTGCTTAATTTTATCGCAAACATTTTTAAAAGCTTACTTGTTCTGTTCTATATTGTACTGATAGATGCCCGATTCCCAGAGTTCACCAAAGTAGAGTTTGTCTTCTCTCAGACGCCAGACAGACTCCATGGAAGCGACTACGTGCCTGGGAGTAACTTCCCTGTGGATAACTCTGATGATCCACTCATCAGGTGGGACTCATACGAGAACTTTGAAACGACAATCGACGGCGGAGGTAGGCTGATTGCGAATAAGGCGCTGTCTATGTGGAAAATTTTGAGGATTATTTATTTATATATATATATATTTTGCCTCTTTGTTTTATGAATCTCTGGTAAAGAAAGCAAGGTGCCTTTGAATCCCTTTGAATCCCTCTGCTCTCATTTTCGGTACCTTACGGAGACCAAGAACAAAACCAAAAAGGGAAAACAAAAGCTCTTCATAGGGGAATTCTAAAGTCTGTGGTGCTCCACAAGGAAATTTGTGTACAAAGTCTGGGAAAACGTTAAGTGCAGGGACAAAGGAAAGAATAAAAGAATGCCCCACAGGGATGTTTTATTTTGAGAAAGGGTGTGTGTTTCTTTGTATACATACATTGTACCTGGTCAGGCCTTGAATTACACAGCGGCCACAACGGCCAGTGTCGTCGATACCCTTGTAACTAGCCGTGGTGCCCCTCGAAAAATTACATTTCTCACAGCCATAAGTGCCATACATTTTATCCCCGCTAGTTGCCCTCCCCTTTTTTAAAAGAAGTTCAATATTTACTTTTAATCGCTGCTGGCGATTTCACCAGAAACCTTTTTTTTACCTCAGTTGTCAATGATTTTTAAAAAAATTTAAAAACCTTTTCTACCAAAACAAAGCTGACCATTAAAAAAAAAAAA
>CM021532.1:43773-61328 GCA_010994315.2 Pisaster ochraceus
ATAATGAAGTATCATTCTACAGTTTTATTTGAAAAGGGAACCGCAACAGATATCGCCCTAATAACGCTTCAACCCGTGTACTGGCCTACAGAACATACAATAAAATAAACCAATGTATAGTGTTTCTTGCAATTGTTTCAAGTTCTCAATTCAGGCAAACGTAAGACAAATAAATATTCATTATGCTGAAGTACTGCCAGTTTGTTCAAACATGTAGTCGCAATCAATAAAACAAAATAAGTAGTTCATATACTATAATGTATTTCGTGGTTTCAACCTTTCCCCGGACGACCTCTGTCTTGAGGGTGAACCTTGTCCTTGTCCCTGCCGTGGTCGTCCCCACGATCCGTCAGAATGGGCACTGAGGGGGTCGCCGTAGGGTTTAAATGGCATATAAATGGATATAACCAAATCATCTAATACTAGGTTTTTTCTAAACCAACGCACATCAATCAGATACATTGTTATGATAAATAGCTTTGTTTCAACTTCATAAAATTTCGTTGACGTTTCCATTACATCTCGAGGGAGTTATCCTATCACTGTAACTATAAGCAAAATGGACCCAATCATTAAACACTTGTGTTATCAATTAACAACAATAAGTAATATCGCCACTACAACTTTGTAAAACTTTGCAGACGTTTCCACACTTCTGAGCGTTTATCATACATTTTATCAAAGCCCTTTTTAGTTTTAAACTTTTGTAAAAATTAATAAACTTACGGTAATTGGAATGGAGTCATTAGCCTCAGGCTGCCGTTACAGTAGAGATTGGTCAACATCTGACGTGGAAGTGGCTCTCGGCCATAACTTTGGTTGGCCAGCCAAAGACCTATACGGTGGCTGTATCCACTCGCCTGCTGGGTATGGTTGGCAACCTACACTTCTCTTCGATCCTAGATCGAGTTCGAAAAACACGTTCTCTCTCTCCCAAGTTCACCATGCTTTTTAACATTCACAACTCATTTCAACACTCCACATTAACTCTGTTTTACACAACTTTTCTATGAATAAACACAAAAGCCTTAGCCTAAAAGGGGTGGTTTAATATGAATTACCTTGACCATAGTGAAGGGTGGCGCGCAAGTATGCATAACTGATGGTTAAACGGGGCGTTTCTTGCGCACTCAAATCTGGTGACATAAAAGGAAATTGCGGGATCTTGCGAAAGAATATGTGAACTATTTGGAAACCGCCAGTTTGCAGAATTTAAAATATGTCAGATCAAAGGAAAAAGAACATTAAATGAGTTATAAGGAATACCAACGAATTGACTCTGACAGTGCATCGGTCGACAGCTGGTGTAGTCGTTAATGGTGACGCTGTGTTTTGTATAAGTCATCGGTAGAAGGCGAAACATCGACTGGCTCAGAGGCTGACGACTCGGAGGAACTGTACAAGTCTACGAAATACGAATCTGGGTTCAAGTCACCCTTGCAGATATCTTTGTAGCGCAGTTGATGGCGACCGGTTGGTCGTTTTCCTGACGCCAGCTCACCGTAAAGAAGATCCTTTTGAATCCTGCCGTCTTCCATACGGCAGACGTTACCTATCCACCAAAGGTGCCTTTGTTTCAGGAGGGAGAATAATTGGTGCAGTCGCTCCTGTCTCTATTGTTTTTATACAGAGTGATGATGTTGGCATTCATTATCTCCTGAAGCACTGCGCCTTCTCGCCAGCTGATAGTGTTGCCTTGACGGAATAATGGTTGGACTACCGGTATTTGACAATTCATACAAATGTCTCCAGACATGACTATAACTCACATGGTGGTGGTGTTCTGCTTGCGACAAAACATATTGCTCCCCTCACTTATAATGATATTTTTGAGGAGATTGAAATAGTTTGATGTTCATTTGCTTGTGCTATCATCGTAAAACTCATATTGATTGTTGACCCCCTTTGTAACTTATGATCAGAATACTGTCAACACTGATCAAAGCAATTCATTTTGTTGAACACCTGTATCCTCAATTTGATGATTCAATTCAATTTTGTGATGTTATTGGTGATTTCAATCTTGCAGTTTCCTGAGACTGGAATGAGAATTGTCATGTAGGCTTAACAGTCAGAATGAGGCCTTGTTGGATGTATTAAACTCTGCTGGACTTTTTCAGCGTGTTAAAGATCCTACAAGATATCACTGCTCTGACGGTGTTCTCGCAGCTGGTAACTATCTAGACCTTGTGTTGGTATTAAATAATCCGCTTTTTGTCAAGACCTGTTCAAATTGGTGATGGGAAATTCTGATCATATTGAGAACAATACTTCACCTTTCTGTATTCAAACATAAGACCATGAAACGTAAGATCTACTTCTTTTGCCAGGGTGATAATGAAATATGGAATTGTATAATTATAATGTAAGACATGCCCCATGGATGGGATCGGGTGTACGACGAGGCTGGGTATGATGTTGATTCTGCATGGGAGGAGGGGACCAGAACATTTTATTCGTCTGGGGAGTGCAATTCCCTCCAAGCAAGTCAGAGGAACGACAGTCGATTACGGAAACATAACTCTGTGATGTTTACAATTAACTTGTTCCAGAACACGGTTTGATGTAACCAAAATTAAATACAACATATAGTTTATCTTTGAGATACTATACTCACATAGACTACACAACCTCTATACCAACGATTGTCCTTAATAGTAACTAAGTTTATTTGAATTTCAAGGATCCAGATGACTACATTTTGTATATTCATAATATGCTTTTCTATAACTAGAGAATTTACTCTTTAATGGTCTCACACGCAAAATCAATTTGAATCACAATGTGTATTATAATATCTAATCAAATCTTATTTAAAATTTTTCATATACATGTGTAATTACATCATCTATAAAATAAAGCGTTTTTAAAGAAATATTTCACCATTTACTTGCATTGCATTTATGGATTTACAATGACCCCTTGTATGGCAATCATTTTTATTCCTTAATCTTGCTTTACATTTTAAAATAAGTTATTGATGTTCGTAGAAATAAAGATTGAAGTTATTAATTGAAAAGGACCTAACGATCAATACACTTATCTGAACGCATTTACGTCAGCTTTAAAACGTTTGGATTTGGATGTCATGTACGGTTTCCAGACCGTTCTTATGGCGGTCGCAAATGTGTAGGCATATGGGAAGAAATAATTTATAACAAAATACATAACAGTTGCCCCAATAAATTTTGCCCCAGTCGCACAGAAAACTGGAAATCTAAGAAAGAGGCTGGTTTGGCCATTACTGGTATCCTACAACCACTTATGGCATAATGGGAACCTAACAAAGACTGTCAACAAACATGAAATTTTTCTTTGTGAAATTTGTGTTCCAATGTATGGCTGACTGCACATCCAACCAGCCGCATCGTAATGAAACCATTTCATGTAAATCAAACATGACTGTTAAGAATCTTACCTAGGAGTTGTAAAGTTTTGAAATTCTTTATTGAAAGCACTCTGGCACAAAGCGATCTATGAACATGTCAATTATTTCAAATATCTTGACAGTCTTTTACCCTCATTTTGACAAATTAATCGTAAATCGGTCGTTTTAAAACATTTTATGAAAGTCGCTATTACAGAAGAGAATGTTTTCTTAGCAACTCAATTCAGGCATTGTGTACAACAATATCAACAAAGTATCTACTCGTCGTGAGTCTGAAAAACATTGACAAAAATTTATCATATGGGTAAAAACAACCAAGCAACATCGTGTGGGTTTTACAAATCCTGAGCAATATTAACACTTGTTTTGTCTTTCTGATTGTCGACAGTAGCAGCTTTTGAGTGTCAACCACAAGAAAAACAAAGTTGTTCAATAATTAATTGAGTCGTTCTTCCAAGTTCTGTGAAGTGATTATTGGTGAAGGTCTAAAAACAAATAGAACGATATGAAAACACACTTAACTTGACGTAACAAATAATTGCTGCCCTCTGAGAAAACTGTGAAAAAATGCGCCCCTCAAACTCAATAATTTGTTTTAGATTTTGACATTAATCCATTGACAAGAGCATCACGACTATTTGGTTTCGCCGTTAATTATAAATTTTAAAAGGGGCCCAACCTGAAAACGTATACGTTTCTCACGATAAAATACTATCTAAAATTACTAAAATATAAGACAAAATTGCCGCTTTATAATATTTCCCCAGATAATTTCAGCAGAAACCACTTTTTAAAAGTAATCACATTCTGTCACTCCTGGGTGTACCTGGATGATTGGCCAGAATGTCATAATTTATAGCCTATATATAAATAAGAGTACTTATTTGAAATCAGAGTCAATTACATTGTTTTAGTTAAAAATATTAATATCACTTATTCTGCCTATAGGGTTTGTGTCTAATAAGGGGCCTTTGGAGCAATGCATTTATTAAGCACTGCATTTATTAAGCGATTTTGCACGCCACAGGCCTCTCAGATCGACTCACACTTCATTATTACGTGCTTTGCACGCCATAATCCTCTCAGATTGACTCAATTTATTATTACCCTCGTGTTTACCGGGCCCTAATCTTTCCTGAAACCAGTTCAACACCTTAGAAGTAAATGGGTGCACAGGTTGCTCATCATTCATAACGATAGCTCTCACCTCACATGAACCTAAACTAATACTCGGCGATGCGAAGTAATAATAGTTAGGTGTCCGTGTTCAAAGAGCTCGATGCAATATACCACTCAGCCACTAAGACATGATAACCACATTATTTTATTAAAATATAACTACCATAGTTTTGTTTTGAACAGAGTGTACATTACGCATGAACGTTGTTGACTCGCAACGTAGTTATCATGCACAATACCTTTCCTTGGTTTAATAGACATGAAGTTTACCCTGTACCTTACCTTTTTTATTCAACCATTATCTTAATCTTGAACCAAAGTTGCGACGAGAACAAATTGTGTACTACTTTGCATTTTACACCAACAGACCAGACAACGCTTTCTGCTCCAGCCTTAGTTTGGATTGTTAATTCGAATGGGAGATGGCTGCGCCATGGTCTAAAAAGGTCAGGGCAATTATCTTTAAAGGCAAACAAGGAAGAAATCAACCAAACTACATGATCAACATGCGATCATGTAAATTGAAAAATGTATATCTAATGGCGAGTGAAAAGGGACAACCCGATTGACTAATAAAACCCTTAACATTGAACCTAACTGCAGATAAAATGACTTTCTAGCATAAGATGGAATTGAGTGCAACAGCTGGGAGTGTAACCTGGGTTGCACTCAATTCTCATGGTTAATATTAGAAATTCAGTCACCACACCAAGACCAAGCAAAAGACAAATCTTACAATTACGTGTAATAATAATGGATTCTATTATTCTATTATTGTGCAAGTGGTCTATATTATGTACAAAGTCGTTTTTCCCGTACCACCCAGTATACCCAATCTCATACTTGATCCAAGTCTATCCAACTCAACCGAAGAAGGCCCAGAAGAATACACTGACACACATGAGCAGCACAGCGAAGATATTGAGAATGACAGTCTCCTTACGTGTCTCCTTTATGTTGGTCATCTCCTTCAACATCTCCTTCTGTTGTTCTTCTGTAATACTATCGTCTCCACTCTTCTTACCTGTTCCACACAGCCAGTCTACCACTCGGCGACCAAAGGACGTCTTGTCTGCTTCTATTTTCAGTAAATATGAGAATGCATGTACCTTGTTTTTTGTTCATTATCTGTCAAATTTTTATAGCCAATTTGTTTGTTTTTAGAGCCAATATGTCTCTCTTTGTTTCTAATCAACAGCAATCCATTTTTCACTAATAAACAAAAATAATAACAAGTTTTTCTGTTACGTAACAGATCTGTTAGTTTTATTAATAAGAAAATTGACATGAACTATGAAAATGAGAGCGACTGCAACAGCATCACTTGACATTTACAAAGTCTTCCAGGCTGTAAATTTCAAATGGCAACTACATGTATGCCAGCATTTTGAAGGGAACTTACCTTTTTTGAACCCTTCCTCTTCTTCGTCCCCACGCATGGGAGCCTTCTCTTCCTTGGTCTCAAGCTTAATATCTGAGATAGCCAAGTCTTCCCGCATGAGGTCGCTATGACGGGTGAGCCACGTCAAACGAACAAGCTACAATAAGCATCACATAAATTTCAAGTTAAGTGTTGCCCAAATTGCAAGGCAGATTTAATAGACTACTCGTCCACTATGAAATGAGTCTGCAGACTTCGTTTATTATGGAATGGGATGATTTTCTCCAGCTGGAATACATTTATGTAGGGTAATCAGTGATTTTATCGTTCCAGCATTCAAATGAAATTCTTAATGCACAAAACTATGCAACAGGTCTTAAATCCTTAAAACAATTGATACTAATCGATGTCTGATAATCTGCGTGAAGTTGACGTAGTTTGTGATGACATTACGTCCCACTTTCCTACAGCTTTATTATTTGTTGATTATACTTACATTATAAAAGAAAAGTAACATAATCAAAGAAAAATTATTTTTAAAATTCTTACATATTTCTCTGGGATTGGTTTGGTGAGCAGGCTGACTACTATTGTTACAACCATTGAGATAACAAACAGCAAAATCCCAAAGTACAGGTAGTGAACTTGGGATACGATGCCTGGTCTTGTGTCCAATTCATCACAACCAGGTGCAGGGTAAACGAAGTCCAGAATCATGCGAACCATGCCGACAACCAGGCCAACCATCAGACCAGAAAACGCTCCCTACAATGTACAAGCAAAACAAATTATTGGCTAAACGACTACACTTCTTGCCTCATCTTTTCTTGCTCGCAAAAACTATGAATGTTTAAACAATCGAAGAATACTACACTGTATTTTTTTCGGGGAGGCATATTAATTGGTTGTGCAAAGAAAAATTATGCACATTATGTGTGTTCGATGAAGCAATGTGTGTATGAGCAGTTAATTAACCATGCAGGAATATCTGTCAGCTTGACAGAGTGTTATTAACCTTCTCGTTGATCCTTGAGGAAGATACAGCTAGGATGAAGACTGCACAGATGGGCGGTGACAGGTAACTTGTAATGGACTGGATGTAGTCGAATAGACGCCCTCCCTGAGCAGCCTGAATAATAGGGATCCACAAGATACTTATTCCACACATCACCAGGATGAACACGCTGTCGGAAGAAGCACAACAGTTGTGAAAACATAAACATTTTTATCAAGATTTGCAGAGAAACGACCCTCAGACTTCTGGTTGATATCAAAAAAATTTCAATCCAGATTTAAATGATGGGAAAAGGATGGTCAATGACCTTGACCCAACCATCATAAAGGAATCCTCACCGTCCACAAATCATGAGTTCTGTTTCGCTGGCTTGTGGTCTGATTCGGCGCCAAATATCGATTGTGAAGATTGTACTACTGCTGTTAAAAATAGACGTAAGGGAACTCATGAGGGCGCTCATCATCACAGCTAACATTAAACCACGCAGACCTGAAAATAAATAACAAACAAAACGAGTGTTAACACTATTATCCTAATAAATAAATTCCATGTTAATTACAACGTCCACTGAGCCTGGTTTTGGTAGTTGAATACAAAATAATACAAAGTTTATCAGCTTTTAAAGTTCATTGCAATTGGCTTTGGAAGGTTCTTTTTTTTCAAATATACTTTGTTCAAGAAACATTTTTAATTTAACCAGTGACTTTTAATGGTCATAATGTTTTCGTGAAAAAGGGTCCTGTTAATTCGCAGTTTGCGCTAAATTCTCTTGCATTGGGGGGAAGGGGGTATAAGTGAAATTAAATTGGCTTCACCATGGTTTCTGCTGAACTAGGAGTAGAAAGTACATACGGACACTTCTCAGAGGAAAAAAGCCTTAGTTTTTGTTCAAAGAGACTTGATGTATAAAACAAGTGTCAATGTATAACAGATTGAGCTTAATACCTGCAGGCATGATCTTCAGTACCAGTTTGGGGAATGCTGTGTTTGAGCAGCCAGACTCGCTACCACACACTGCAAGACATGACTCCTTGGTGGCACATGCAACCTCATCCGGGAACATTATACGGCTAACCATGCCTGGCAGAACAATCAGAAACATTGGTAGTGTCTTGAGGAAACCGGCAAAGACAGTGCCACCCTTGGCGTGGGAGATAGACTTGGCTGCAAGGGCTCGCTGGACAATGACCTACAACCATGACAGAGAATTGAACATGTAAGCGGTGGTGAAACTCTGAGCTTTGTTACTTTATTATGATATAGTATTAAGTTATTTAAGCTATCTAAAATGGTTGTCAGGGTGTCAGAAATTTAAGCATTAACTTTGATTGATCTTTATAAGTTCATATTTGGAAGGTTGGGTTTTAAGGATATCATCAAATGCTGTCAATACTGTACCTGATCCGTGCACCAGTACCATATGGAAGAAATAGTAATACCGAAGACCATCCCCGGCCAAGGTAGATCTGAAGTTATGGGGTCTCTAAAGATGTGGAAAGCATCCTCACGAGGGCGTCCACAGGTTGTATTGGGGTTCATCAGGGTGGTGTTGGGTATTGCCTGGGGATAATGAATCTGAATCTCATCCCAAGAATACCGTTGGAAGCCTAAAATTGGTTGAGAAAAGACGCATGACATTTCTGACTCTCTTAATGTGTTTCAAAATATTCATAAACACGGAATTTGATTTTCATGGAACATTTCTTTAAAGGATAGTAAACTGTGCAAATAATTTATGTAGGATGCTTTCGACAACAACGAGATGCATCGTCTCGCGAGTGCACTTATCACGAAACATTAGGGTATGATTTCAAAACATTTGCAAAGAAATTCTCAAAATCGACACAACTTCGATGAAATTAGTTAACTGATCACTTTCTTGTTTTATGTTTGAAAACCTGTGTTTTTAACCCTCATTGTGTACTCATCACATTACATAGAATTGGGCTTGTGGCACTGTGCAACGAATTGTGTACTTACTGAGAATCATAAGAATGAAAGCACCAACTACCATCACAAGCGTCTGAAGAGCATCTGTATAAATCACAGCCGACAAACCACCTGAAACCAAGATAAATAATGCATTACCATCAAAGGTAACAGCATTTCACATCTGAAATAAAGAACCTGAAACAAAGAACTTGAAATCAAGATGTAATATTGTAGTATCATCAAAGATAACACAAACCACCTAAAACCAAGGAGCATTTGGCATGTAGTATTGACTATATATACGAGAACGTGTGTTGCTTTCTTTTTGAACCCATTTCTTAGATGTGTACATGTAAAAAAACCTAATGGTGTGGCGTATTTCTCTCTGTCTATCGGATAATCGGATAAATCGGATAAATAGCTGTCCTTTTCCTCATTGATTTATTAAATGGGAATGGGAATCAGACCAATAAGTATCCGCTGGTATATCAGAATCTTTCGTAAACACCAGGCTTACTACAAATAAACAAAACAATGCTCAAGACATCAACTATTTATAATGGTGTCACACCACTTACCAGCCACTGTGTACAAAGCGGTAATAGCTAACAGAGAAACTATGGCAACGTACAAATCCCACTGAAGTGACTCTTGGATAAACAGGGCCCCTGCGTACATATCAACCTGAGAACAAAATGTGCAGAAACGTAAACTAAAGATAAACACATGTTGTTTTTTGTTACCGGTACTTATGTATGGTTTTCGTAGCTTATTTTAGAAACATGACGCCGCTTACATTCATCACAGTGTAAATAACTTAAATAACGCCAATACCAATTGGGTCAGATATGCACTGGTTTATTTCCATTGTGAAATATATGAAAAAGCAGAAATGTATCCAATGCATTCCCCTTCAGTTTACCATAGGTAAACTATACAGAGTATAGTAGCGTATGTTAGTAACGGTTGAATTGCTTCTGACTGGCACCCGAACAAAGATAATTATTGATTAATAGGGAGACCGCCAACATTAGGGCTGGATAGCTCAGTTGGTAGAGCACCGGTACGTTAATCCGGAGGTCGTTGGTTTAAGTCCCGCTCCAGTCAATTTTTCTTTATTCAAACCCAAATATTGAAGAAAAAAAATTACCCAGTCAGTTTCCCTTGTGGTTTATATTAGTATTAAATAAAAGAACATTGTTACTGGATTTTTTACTATTACTGATGGAGCCCAAATGTTTTTTTCTGTCAATCTCTTTTGTTACACTAAATCAACTTGAAGTAAAACAACAATCCAAACAGGGACTTAAAATAACTATTTTATTTTAGAAAATTGAGCAAAACGCAATGAGATCAAAGGTGACACCCACAAGCATTTCATTTCTGTTATAAGAATAAATTCTTAAGACACCGCACAGATAGATCTTTCAGAGGACACAAAATGTAAACAATGTCTAGGTGCAGGTTCAGGGAATTGCTTGGCAACAGTGGGTGTCCTCACAACATCATAACTCTCAGTTGTCAAGAGCATACATCAACATTGAAACTATGTTTAACGCAGCAATTGCTAGATAAACAAATCCAATTCGTATTGTTTTTAAAAGGGGGTCATGATCGGTGAAGAGCCCTGAGAAGGTCAAGGCTTGATGGTTAAGTTATTTCTGTAGGTGGAACGTGGGTCAAATCTTCAACTGGCATGGCATTGTGCAGGTGCCCTTCAAGATGCATTACTTTCCTTTTCGCTAAACTATAGGCTTAACTCAAACTCAGACCTCACTACACCACACGATGATGCCTTAAAGATTTGTGCAAAATTTCTAGAGAATCTATACAACAACTTTTGCTTCAAAACGAGGTTACCACAATAAATTGGCAGGGGCAGTCACGTAAAGTGTAAATGATCTTCAGTTTTGAATGGTAACCAAATATACACTGCTCAGCAAGAAATTGTTGTCTTTCCATATTATGTTACACAACCGTGATTCTTACCGATATTTTTGTCAGCACAGATAACAGTAAAGCCAGGCAAGCTAGGTACACCCGCACTCGTTGGCCACCAAAACGCTTGCGTAAATACTCCGGCATCGTAAACACCTAGGAAATAAATCATTACAAGTTAATCATTAGTGTTCTTTGCAAAAAAAAACCCAAAGTATTTTGCATTATCGCAAATAGTGTGATTTAAATTAAACTTTTTGAAGGTGTAGGCGCCAATCAAGCAAGCAGTCAGGTGGAAAAACATCCCGATAACCACGAAACTAAAGATTATTTATACTCATCTCACTCAAATCCATATAATAAACACAATTAGTCTGGTATACGGATCAACAATGGCAAAAGCGCTGAGGGTACTTGACGTTTTGCAGTTTCATGTCTGCACATATTCAGACATCTTAAAGATTAATTTGGACATCCGTAACACTGGTTAAATGTCCGGCACAAACCAAATCCTAACCAGTTTTCCCATAGATGGATTTGATATAGATTATAATATGAAAACTCTCAAGCAAATGTTGATAGCAATTAATCTTCATTTCTCTTCGATAGTTACTCGTGATAAATAAGCCTTCTGTTAAAAATAATTGATAGAGTTCGAAATGTGAATCAAATGTTGTAGAACCAGAAGCCACACAAAAGATTTAATATGTGCAGGTCAAACATTTTTTGTTTTTTAGAAACTCCAATTTACGATCAAATGGAAACCGATCTAGCATATGGAGGCAAAAGTGGTTATAAGCCTTCCCATAACATAAAAACATCACCAAAATATGCTTGTCTGTGTGTGTTGGTGTTTTTGTTTACTTCTGTGGGAACGTCAGCAGGTATTTCGATTAACAGTGCTGATGTGTTAAATTTCATCAGTTTACAGTTTATTCAGAAAATATCTTGTTGAAGCAATTTTTGGTGACACAAATTTTTGATGTGTACATTAGGCCAATGTGGCTTTTTATATTTCAACCCTTAATTGTATTTAAATAATACGAAAAAACAGCACGGGTTCAATATATTTGTTAACTTGAAAACTAAGGGTTTAATTTTAAAGTAGGCCTAGTTAGTTTTAGTAAAAGGAAGTTTTTCAAACACGTTTGTTGTGCATCCTCTTTAAAGATCTTCACATCATGTTAAAAGTATGTGAATTTATCGGACGTTGTATTGTGTTCAAAGTCCAAGTTTGTAACAACGCAGAGCAATCAACATACCCCAGCAGACATGTAGACAGGAAGAAATATCCATCCGAGGAGCAGCAAAATGAACATTGCCTGAGTAAAGAAAATGACATCCATAGAATAAATCAATGTACATTAATAAATTGTTGAAAACACTTTTAAACCGGGAGAAAATATATTCATAGCTTTCCATGGGTTATAATATAATTATAAAAGGCTTGTAGGTTTTGTCCTCGAAAACGGCACTAAAGACTGCATTATAAATACGACGTTCATTGAATGTACGTTTGTACACAATTCCAGTCGGAGCTTTGTTTAACATTTCAACATTTGTATACGTCATCATTAACAACTTCAATTCATGCATGCACACCTGGCTCAGAACAATCCAAAAGCTGGACGCCACAAAACTCTACAGTCCAACCACCAATGGTACTCGATCACTATTGTGACATCTTCATCAATTGAAAATGTTGTACAAAACACACTGTTTCCATTGTACGTGTAGCAAGAGTGATGTTTGAAGAATGTGAAAAATACTGAAAATGGCTTGCAGGCCTTGGTTCACCCTTTATATTTTATATCTGGACCACTCATAATGAAGGAGATCTACACAATGGTTTGGACACACTTTGAACTACTTTTTCTTCCCTATGATGGATGCTTCACTTCTTCGGAGAAGACTCCATGGGGGTTTGAGAAATGTATAAAACACAGTTTGCTTCGAAGAATAGGATGAAGAGTTGTTGGTTCTTTTACTTTACCTGAACAAAAAAACACCGTTTATATAGACTATAGATCGCAGCAGACTTGACCGTTCTGATCTAACTCACATTCCATTCGTCATTACAACAATAACATGTATAAGTCACTAATGACACGAGTAAGATTTATTTAGTTTGTTGGGTTTGGCATGTTTAGGATAGCAAATAGAATAGAACTTACATTGAATTCAAAAGCACCGACAGCCAATCCAGAGGCAGCACCTGTGCCGGCTAGACCAATGAAATGCCCGCTGCCGATGTTGCTGGCAAACAACGAGGCTCCAATAGGCCACCATATTATATTCTTGCCAGCTAAGAAATAACCCTTTAGAGTTCCACGTGACGACTGGAAGGACGCCTGTGGAGAAAAAAGGAACATACTGAGAAGTGATTCAAGGATTTAGATAATACTATTCCCTCAAGTTCATCGTGATTTCAATTTAAATGCAGAGACCAGTTTCATCAGGATGTAGTTTATGATCGGTTCGCTGGTAGTTTTATCTTGAGGGATTAATAATTTAAGAAACAGTCGTATGAAATTAAACTATGATTTATTTTTGTCTCGCCAGACAGCTAGAGTTTCCTACTCATTTAAGACAATTGCTGTGAAACTGTGAAACAGCATACTGACACCAAGATACAGGAAACAGCCAATGTGACAAAAGCAAGATATGATTTCTTAACTTCTTTGGGGGGTTTTGGCACACAACCTCCACGCCAATGGTTAAGTTCGTTCAGAGATCGATGAAAAAAAATCTTTTTAAAGTATGCTCATAAGATGAGTAGAAAAGTAGTGGAGTGGGCGCGTTCTTAAACGTGAATGATGTAGGGTGAATATCCGGAAACCAAACGGCTGTCAATGTTATAAAGAATCACAGTTTACACTCACAGACAAACCTGCTGATGTTTCATTCTATTACGTAACAATATTACGCTTTTATTTCGAATATTACTGTTAATATATATCTTTAAAAATAAGAGGTGTAAATTTTATATTCAGAACATCTAGTGGTGCTCTTATAATTATGTATGATTGAATCAGTGATTTCTTAAATTGCGTCCTTGAAAAGTATTGTAGAGCATTGGAATAGTTTAAGGATGTGAACTGGTTTCACCTAAATCTCAAAGGTTTGTTCGAGTGACGTTCGAGTGACGTTCAAGTGACGTTCAATTGACGTTCGAGTGAAGTTTTTTGTCTCATTATTAAAGTCTCTGTATTTCTAAACCCTTGTTGTGCCCTTTAGCGACGGAACCTTTAATATAGTAATAACGACTGGAATTTTTTACGACTCCTCATTAAACCATGACAACCTCTCCCCTCACGTTTGGTGTTGACCCGCCAAGGGCGTGTGCGTTCAGATTCCATGTTTGCTTACAAACAATACACAAGTGTTTGCAGCTTGTAAACTTGGAAAAGCCTAACTCAACAAATACCTAGATTCCACGTCACAGTCGTCACTCGTCAATATTAGTTTTTTGATTGGTCATTGTTCTCACAGCCTTCAAAGAAATGGTTAAAGTTGTTCAACTGTGGATCTCTGTAGGCTTGTAGTGTACCGGTATTCATTCCATAAAGATTTGCTTGTCTTTTTGTTATCATCATACTATTCATATTCACTGTTAGGCGTTCTGTTAAAAAACTTGCATTTATACGCCCTCAAAACGTCACTCCTAGCCCAAAATGGCAAACATAAAGTAAACAGTACTGCTTCAGATCAACAGCACGGATTCATTTATAAGCAAAGTGTTTCGTAGACCGGCCGCATGGCAATGGTGGCAAGATTTGACAGGTTGGTCTGTTCATCAAAGTCATCGTTTTTGATGTTGGGTTAAACCGTTAATATATCCCAATAAACCTCATTACGTTTGCATTTCTGCAACTGTGTAGTTTATTCTAACAAAAATCATATCTGAAGTTGATTCTAAGATGACGATTCCTTATCCTTGTGAAAAAAACATCTCGATGTAATCAAGTTTGTTGATGGCCGGTCTGTTGTCCAAAGTGTTTATCTTCGCCACCCTCTTTTTCACAAGGTCTCTAAAATTGGCAGTTCGTGTCAATACTAAGAAGGACAATGGGTGCGGCAATCTGTTTGGTAAACTTTCCTTTTGTGAACTTTTTAAAATATTTCACCCTGTGATGGTTGCCCACATATGTGCATATTTTAGATTCAAACCAAGTTATCATTATTTAACCGGTGGGTGTATACTAGACCTCCCATCATAGCGCAAGTTTATGTATGCAAGACAGATTATACTGAACTGGATTTATCAAGTTATGATCGTGCAGTAACACGCGTAGTTGTAACTCCATGAGTAAACCTATAGGCCCCCTATAAACTCCAAAGTAATAAAAGTGTACACCATTATTAATATTTGGACAACGTTTAACGAGTACTTGTAAACTTGATTGGTGGTGTAAAAATACAGTAGCTCGGTAATAAAGGTTACATGGGTTTGGTTGATAAGAATGTGCAATTGCGCACAAAGCTACATGTATATAACTAATAAGCTTATTTCGAGGTGGTGCCAACGAAGTGAAACGGTGAAATGCAGGAAAGAAAAACGAATCATTGAGACCAACGGTAAAAAAAAAGACAAGTACAACAAAAACCATTGGAATTCTTTTTTGAAAGCTAAATTGAGCGGAATTTTCTGTGCGAACATCTGTCGAGATTTACTTTACCAATTGTTACGTAACGGTCTGCATCCATCTAGTTATATATATCGTCTGTAAATTTCAGTCATACATGTGGGTGTTTTGAGTTTTCTTGCCGTTTTTGCTTAGGGTGTGTGTTTTTTCAAGATATAGAGTTGGCGTGTTTGACTTTGTTTTGAGAAACCATTTTTGTTCTATATGAAAGTGGTGTATTGTGAGTTAAGCTGAGGTTTTGAGTTGCTGGGTTTTTGGCAAATAACTGTTCCGTAATCAGCGGAAGTCGTTATACCTTCAGAGGGAAGTGGGCTGTTTTATTATCTCGGCATTATGAGGGTAGGGTATGATCATTAGAGCGTGTAGCACCGACTTTCTTTAAGGAGAAACAAAATATGTTTAAGTAACTCTCGCCGACATGTGCAGCAAGAAACAATCGTTTTAAAAACAGCGTATTTAACGTTTCAATAGTTTAGAATGACATTTAACCATACACTTGTTGTTAACTGAGACTTGTAGGCTTAAAGGTTATGATTATATCCAAACTGTATGTCATTGAGGGCAAGCTTATTAACCTTATTATGGAAAGGAAGACACAATCGATGATTAATGCTGGTATACCTGCAGTAGTGTATCCCTGCAGTAGGGCCTCTCTATAAGTTATAACCAGTGCTCAAGGTTCAACGAACCTATCAAATGTTTCAAAGGCAAACAGCTTCATTTACACAGTTTTAATGGCCAAATAAAAACTATATAAACGTTCATCTATGATCTACTTGAAAATAAGACATTCCATTGTACTACCGTCTTTCTTTACTTTTACTGTCAAGTGACTTAGTTGGCTTTGCTGACTATAATAGTATCACAACATTCTGAACAGGATCATTTTAGGCAACTGATTAATCTATTCAATATTATAGTACACTACTATGTAGGTAGTAGGCCTATTTGAAATCAACCAAAAGTAGACATTTCAAACTCGGGGGGGGGGAATCCCCCCTATTCTGATCGTTTAGAGCAACATCTGGGTATGTGGTGTGGATGGCAGATTCTACCACACAGACAATGCGATAGGTGTAAATAAAAATACTGTAATTAGGTCTTTGCCCTTTTATGGCAAAAAAACCCCACACTCAGTTGACCTTGCTTTTTACACAATGGCCTGAAGCAACTCTAGTACACCGAGCTGACCAATACGTACCCGCAAAGGTGGACAGACCCACAGGCCGCCTCCATAACATCCCACAACGAGCCCTTTCATCTATTACGCAGACTGACGTAACATGCTCCTTGACAGAAGAGAAAGAGCGTCTAGTGTATGAACTTAATACATGTACCCGTATGTACATTACATGTAAATGTGCGGCAAGAAACTGCGTGCATAGACACGTACATGTACAGTACATTACATGTACTTGTACGGCAAGAAACTGCGTGCATAGACATGTACATACATGTACTATACCATTCCGTGCACACAGGTAAAAAAAAGTCGATACAATTTTACTATGGTTTGTTATTACTTTGCAACTTCGTCAGAATTGTTACCTGACACATAAACATAATAATTTTGTTTTGTTTTGCGAGCCGACATCTGAGCGCTGATTTAAGATAATATTTCATGTTTCAACAACAACAAACAAACAATTCAAAGACTAGAGAAATTATATTTTGAAAGATTGTCAATTCACCTCAGAAATACCACCAGCAAATTATTGAGATGCTCGATAATCATTGACCTAATTCGATTAAAGTTGGCTAAGACTTAAATAACCAAAATCATGCATTATTTTCTCGGTCCAGTTTCGGGTAAATGTTTTCGCTTTTTCAAATCGTACATTTTCCAATTTGTAACAGTTGAATTGTTCGCAGCTCATTTTTATACCACACAACGCAACATATTAAGATAAGATAATATAAGGCACATAACTTTATTAAATCTATAAAAATTGGAAATTACATACAACATTAGCACCTATACCTAGAAAACCGCCTTCAAACCATAAGGTTTGCTATATAGTGGATTCGAGCATGTAAGCCTATGCGAGAAAACTGGTCAAAAGGGTCCGAGAAATC
>CM021532.1:75416-103032 GCA_010994315.2 Pisaster ochraceus
TGCCAACTTTGGTACCACTCCAATGAAGTCAGCTGAGATTGGTCTAGGCACAGACCCAGCTCTGGTGGCAGATTCATGCATTGGAACCACCCCAGTGAAATTGAATGATGCCAACTTTGGTACCACTCCAATGAAGTCAGCTGAGATTGGTCTAGGCACAGAGCCCACACAAACAATTGACTCATGCACTGGAACCACTCCAGTCAGATTGGCTGAAATTGGTTTATCCACAGACCCAGCACAAATCACTGATTCATGCATCGGTACCACTCCTGCTAAGATTGCAGAGATTTCTGTCGGCACTAGCCCTCTTGTGACAGCAGATGTTCAGTGTGGAATGTCTCCAGTCTTCGTCACTGATACACAATGTGGCACTTCTCCATACTGTATGACAGAAATTGGTACAGCCATTACACCAGTAATACTAAGTGTAGCAGAGACACTAACATCACCCATTGTAGTTCCAGCATTTAGGTAAGTATTCACCTTAAGTACTTTACTCACCCTAAAGGCACTTCTACATGAACAAATCTGTCTGCATTCAATTTTTTGTTTAAATAACTACAAAAGTTGAATGTAGATCAAAGCAGTCTGTGAAGGGACCGAAGGAATTGGTTACAGAGGACAAGGTCATGCAGATCACTTATGGTCAATTTCGGGTTTGCAGTGTTGAACTGTGTATGAGTTTCATTAGACATGGACTTAGTCAGGAAAGAATGAGTTTGCATACCTGACACTGAGAGATTCTTGCATTTCCTCATATATCAGACTGGAGGCAGAGAGCCCAAGCCAACTTGATCAAGCCAGCCTACTTAGCCACATGGAATCAGCCTCAATCAGCAATGAGCTACTACGCTGTGAGCTCCAAAACCTAAAGACTAAGCAGGCTGACCTACACAGCCAGCTGGACTTGGCAAAGAGACTTCTTGAACAGAGGGACGAAGTAAGTAGAAAGGAACATCTTGAAAAGAGAGAGAAGGTTGTCAGGAAAGAACTGCCTGAACATCAGGAAGAAGTGCAGCATAAGACAAAGGTTTGTATGAAGTGGTAACCGTAAAAACATATCTTTACTGTTAACCATTGTATATTTATTGATTTGATTGAATTAGCTACCATAAATAGTGAATAGATCTGAGCAATTTCCCACTTACCTCATCATTGTTAATCTGACTTTACCTTCATCCTGGTGTACATGTGTCATCTAGGCTGTAAAAACAGGAACAGATCAAACCGTTTTGTTGTACAAATGAGGTTATTGGCTCTACTGTACATGTCAGTAAAGTGAATCTACCTTCAATTTATTTTTAGAGTTCATAACATAAACAAAACCCCAGAAAACCACAACAATTCTCACGGTAACTTTGTCCTGGAAGCAGTAACAGCATGAACAGCCAGTGCCTGATTTTGTAGAGTTCATTTTATCTCTGATTCAATGATGATTTTTCTAGTAACACAGTGAAGATAAATTTTCTTTCATAGTCACCTTTGTAACAATCAAACCCAAGGAAATGTTTGCTATACATTTAAAGATGCAATAACAATACACTTGGGTTGTCTAAATTGTGATTACCTTAGCAGGTGTCTTTAAGGAAGGAGACAGATGAAGGGCTATTGATTCAAATTGGTGAACAGATGAATCAAATTGGTTTCCTTCAAGAAACCCTAGACCAGGTAAGACAACACTAGCAAGACACTGCACATGCTAGGCAAGTATGCATGCTTTCTAATGCGCAAACATTGGAGACAAATAGCTTATTAGTACCAGATAAAATAATTTTGTTAAAATCCTTGTTTGAGATTTGTGAAAAACACCAGGCTAAAGCCTGTATCTATCGCATTCCTATTTGAAAGGCAAGTAACTCATAACCTTTCGATCAAATTTGTTTGCCTAGTTTAAACATAGGTTATAAACATTGTTGTGGAAAGCTATTTCAAAATTGGCAACACCTGCAGTTAGATTCTGATAGTTTTGGATTGATGTGTATTTTGATTTTGTAATAATTTGGTTATGTATGTGTTTGTGCTCATCAGTGGTACTCTTGTATTTACAGAAATCATCTGAGTTAACAGCGGCACAGCAAGATAAGGCTAATCTCAAAGATCAATACCGAAAAGAAATTCTTAATCTGCAACAAGATCTACGGACTGCATATAAACAGCACCAGAAAGAGGTAACCCTTCAACACCCTTCTTCTTTTACCACTTTAGATACAAACTAGTTTGATGACTACACTTTACATTAATCTTTGTGTATGTCTTGAATCAAACTCCATACACTCTACTCTACCCTACTCGTAGCTGATGCTGATTTGATGACTACACCTTGAATCAATCATTTTTTATTTCTTTAAACAATTCCAGGTTTCTGATCTCCATACACTCTATGAACAGAACAATTATGAACCTCATTATAAGAGAGCGTTGGCCACCATTACAGATCTCAAGACAGAGGTTCAAGCTTACAGAGACCTCAAAGATACTCTAGAGAAGGCAGCTGAGGTACAGGTAAGACACACATATTACATCATCTTTGTTTAGTGCCCTGATAACTATGACAACAATCATGAAAGTCCTGATTCCGATAAATTTGTCCAGTTTCTGATAAATTACACCCAATTCTGATAAACTAGTCCTGATTCTGATAAATTAGTCCAAATTGAGATAAACTAGTCCTGATTCTGAAAATTTACTCCTGATTCTGATTATCTAGTCCTGATTCTGGTATTGTAGAGGGCGCTGTCATTGGTACTGCCTCACATTATAACTGCTTCAATAAAGTCTGTTTTTGTCATGGAGTGTCTCATACGGTCCAATTGAGACCCATGGTTGTCATGCCTTTTTGCATGAATTACAATGGTTCACTGAAAAAAACTTGTTATCCAATTGCATTTGAAATTGTACAGGCACAGTTAGGATGCATTGAAGAGGCCTACAGTCTGGTGAATGCCTTATTTACAAGGACAATGGAGAAGAAAGATCAACTTGAAATGCAGGTATTATAACTATTCCTTTATCATAATCTATTGCCCAAGGATCTACTGAGTAACCTCTGCCACTTAATATCAAGTGAGTCCTGGAATACAAACAAAATTCTGAGCAGTTTGCTTTGGTTAGACTAGGTTAGGCACAATTCTTTGATCCAATCATCTGATTCAATTTAATTCTCTGATCCAGTCATTTGATCCAATCATCTGATTCAATTCAATTCTTTGACATGTCTGATCCAATCATCTGATTCAATTCAATCATCTGATTCTATCATTTGATCCAATCCAATCATCTGATCCAATCGTCTGGTTTAATCCAATTCTCTGATCCAATCATTTGTTTTATTTTGATTCTCTGATCCACCAGCACTCTGAGATTGTTGATCAAATTACGCAAACCAATGCTGAGAATAAGCAATTGCAACTCCAGCTGACTGCAGCTGAGGAACAGCAGCAACAACTTCAAACTGAGTTGGATGACACCATCAAGGCTGAGAAGGATGCCCTTGATATTCAAGGTCAGCTCATGAAGGAGCTAGACACAACTGCATTTGCCATGGCAGAGGTGAAAGAAGAGCTTCATGCAACAAAACTTGGTAATACTTGATAGAAAAGGAAACACAAATTGCATGTATTAGGGCAATTTAGTCCGTTAACTGGGAGTGCCTTCTTAGTCAACTGCTTATGTTGACTGCATAGTCAAATATGCATGTGGTGTATGAGTAACTGATTACTGGGTTGAAGGAATTGAATCAAGTATCTGTTTTGGAAAGTAATGGCATATAATTAAATGTCTCAGAATCACCAAACTTATCCTTGTCAACCTAACTTTCAGCTGTTTGTTGCCCTGGGCCTGGGGTAAATAAATATGGACATTGTTATTTTCATCGGTCTTGTCATCTCATTTCTTTAGTGGTTTTACTTTTTAGAGAGAAACAAAATATTCAATTTACTTTGTCCCTTTACCATGCCAATCATGTATGTTTGTTTATCTTTTCAATTTCACTCTTTAATCTTCAGAGTTGTTCGGTTTCAAAGATGACTTTACATCCTTAAAGGTCAGATATGACGACCTCCAAAAACAGAGTGTGAGTCACTTCTTGACAGAGACCTCCATGGAGGCTGCCCTTGCTGTCCAAGGCAAACAGTGGCAAGATGTAATGACCGATCTGGAAGAATCACGCTCCAAATATGAAAAGGAAATCCAAAATCTCACCCTCGAAAACACAAGACTCTCAGCAGAAGTTACTATGTCAAGTCAACAGCTCAGCAGTAACAAGAGCCTCATCTCTAATCTGGAGTCTGAGAAAGAGATATCTGAAGAAACATTGCAGAGAGTGATGAAGGAGCTAAGATCCTTACAGACTGAACAAGAGTCAAACCGAGAAGCAAAGGTTGAGGCTAAGAGACTTGCAGGACAGATTCAGGTTAGTTTAGCTTTTATTTTTGCATAGTCTATCAGAAGTATTTGAAGAATTGCTACTTGCTGTACATTTGTGTGTTGAAATATAACAATTCCTCTTTTTATTGATACACAAGATTTCCTCAAATGAGTTTGTTAGTATTGCTTGTGATGGTTTTTTGTTTGTTTGTTTGTTTGTTTGTTTGTTGGGGTGTTTGTTTGTTTGTTTGTTGTTGTTTTGGGGGGGTTCATTTGGGGGGGGGTTTGGGGGGTGGTGTTTGTTTAATTCCAGCAACAAGTCACACAATGATACAGGGAGGATAATTACAAAGGGAACTTCATTTTCAGGCCTGGAATTAAATGAGGTCATGGACTCTGTTGCCCTGGTCTTGGCCTTGGTGCCCCTTCAAAAGTTTCCCAACAACTATTTTTAGGTTTCACAATGGAAGTGACCTTTCAAAATGTCAATGGCCTTGCCCTCTCAAAGATGAAATTTCAGGCCAACATTTTGGAAAAAGACATTATCTTCGCAAAAAAATGTAATAGCTGGTTAAATATGGATGACACTTGTTTCCCCATACACAGACTCTCCGCCGGCAGTTCAAGGAGAACATTGAGTTTCTAGAGGAAGAAAGAGGAGCGTTGGTCGAGTCAGCTCATGAGACTGAAGAGCAACTTAAGATCGAAACACTGGAATTATCACGTCTCAAGGTGGCACTCTACAAAGCTGAAGAGACAAGCTCAAAATGGAAAAGTGCCGCAGAAAATCTAAGGTTAAACATGGAACTCACTTGATAGTGATTGCTTACATCTATGTTAGAAACCATTATCAATGATGAAGTCATATTCATGTTGCTGTATTTTACTATCCCTCCCATTAAGCGTCTAATCTCTTTCTGTGTACAGTGAGAAGCTACAGGTTTACCAGAGTGAATTGGACAATACCAAGGCCCATGCCCACTGGATGATAATCAACCAAGTGACTGAGATGAGAGAAGCTGGAGAAAGCTTGGCTTGTCTTGTCATTAGAATGCAGAACATTTACTCCTACCTCAATATCAATTCTGGCCACCAAGAGGTATGATAAGGACTTCATTAACAGTCCAAGACTCTTCTTTTTTACCATTGTATTTTATCCTCAAAATAAAAGTTGTATATCTGTTTCATTGTTAGATACGATTAAAGGTCCGAAATAGTTAGAGGTCCCAAAAAGTTCATCCACTGCTTCTTGAAAGAGCTGATATAATCTAGATGCAATATTTTTTTTTTGATCTACTGGTTCTAGGGTAATGCTTTACAATGCTTTCCTGTAAGACAAGATTTTGTTGTTTTTTCGACAGGATACTACCAGTCAGTCTAAGAGCACTCATCAAATGACAATACCCAAAGCCACAAAAAATAAGCCCAAGGCCACAAGCGAACCAAGACCATCCCACGAGTCTGGATCTCTTGTGGCGTCCATACTAAGTGCTGTCCAGTCTAAAGACAGTCAAACAGATGCGACAATGTCACCAGACTTACATCTCACTGAAGACAACACACAATCCTGTACTCCAAGCCCCTTAGACAGGAGGCTAACCATTGGTGGATCAGCTAGTAGTGCATTCTCTGCAGTGCAGACATCCACCAATCAGGATGCTGCTACTATTGACGTTTCTCCACCAGAACAGGGGAGACAGAGTAGTGATGACAACATGCTATTAGGTGATCAGGTTGATCAATTAAAAGAGCAATTTGGAAAGTTGTTACAGTTGTTGATGACAAGGAATGAGGAATTGGAGTCATCAGTACAACACCTTGAAGATGAGAAGTAGGTTCAAACACTGTCCTTCCTTAGTTCTTAATCTCTATTATCACATGTGAATATCTGTCTTAATAAAAGACATTGTTTTGGGGGGTTTTTTATCATCAAAACAAACCAACAGTCCAAAGCAATAATCTTAAAGATTACTCAGTGTAAAATTGGTGCTGATGCTCGTTCTCTTGAGAAACATTTCTGTCATTTTGGGGTATTTTTCCATTTATTTGATATTTTCTTAATCGTAACAGTTTTCTCTTTCCTTTAGCAATGACAATCCTTTTCAGTCACATGAGATGCATTCACCTTTTTTTCTTTCTTTTTTTCTTTTATTTCTGCCAGATATTGATTCCTCTTTTAGTTCAATTAATGAAAGCACATGTCCAAAACTTATCATTTAAAAAAAGCAAATCAGTCAATTGCCCTTTCTTTTTTTCTTTTTTCTTTTTTTCATCTTTGTTGTTGTAAGTATTATCATAGACTTTAACCAAATTAAACATTTTCTTGAAACAGGACCCAGTTGAATGCTGCGCTTCTCAAAGCTAAGAAGCAACATGACCATGAGGCATGCCTCATCCATGAGCAGCTTCGTGAATCTGAGATGCAAGAGCGACGACTACGACAAGAAGTGTCTAATGGTAAGACATCACTGTGTGAGCTAGAGCAGGCACTGCAATATTCACAACAGCGTCTACAAGAGATGGCTGATAACCTGGGGAGGTTCTCTGATCAGAAGTCAACAATTGAGGTAGGGTCTTAGAAGTAGGAGGAATCATAGGAATGAAATGATACAGAATGGTGAAAGCCGACTCTGTAGATACACTGAATAACAACTATCATAGGAATGAAATGATACAGGCAGAAGTTTGATTTGAATCTAGAATGGTGAAAGCCGACTCTGTAGATACACTGGATAACAACTATCATAGGAATGAAATGATACAGGCAGAAGTTTGATTTGAATCTAGAATGTGAAAGCCGACTCTGTAGATACACTGAATAACAACTATCATAGGAATGAAATGATACAGGCAGAAGTTTGATTTGAATCTAGAATGTGAAAGCTGACTCTGTAGATACACTGGATAACAACTATCTGGAAATGGGCTGGAACATGAAAAAGAACAGCTTCCTTTATTTCATTGCTTTTTTTCTAAATGTTTTCATTTTTCACTGGGAGAGCATATATAATTGGAAAGTACTTGAATGTTATTTTCCAAAGATTCACAAAATTTGTTGTATTCCTTGTCCTATATTTTTGTTTACAGAAGCTTCAAAGTGAATCCGTCAAGCTCAACGGCAGTCTCAGACTTGCCCAAAGGGAGAAAGCCCTCTTGCAAGAACAGCTGGACTCCATCCTAACTGGCTCTTCTCAATCCAACAGTGAAGGAGCAGAATGTGGGAAAGTACTACCACAGGAAACGGTTCCCAACAGCAAGCTGATAAAAGAAAACCTCAGTCTTAAGAAAGATGTAAGTTGACTTTCAATTTATCAACATTACGCAAATTAGAGTAAAAAGTGAAAATGCAAAATATCAAGATAGTAAATAATTTGTCATCTACTTTATTGGATTTGCACTTTTTTGGCTATTTTTATTTATTTGTTTCCAATTCACATCCCAATACAAATGTGTTGTAGCTTAATCTAATGTCTTTTTGTACAAATTTTGTATATAAAAAAAATAATTAAAAAAATATATTAAAAAATAATAATAATAATCTAAAATGTATGGATGGACTTGGAATGGGACATGAAGTAAGTTACTGAATTTGATTTGGCAGATGGAGAAGCTACGACATCGTTTGATCGAGCGTAGAGATCATTATGAGGCACTGAACACCAGAGCAACACGACATGTGAGTAGAAGAAGTGATGATCACACCATGAAGGTTCACATTTGAGCACACTGTACTTGTCAATTAGTGCTAAGCTAACTACCCATCATTCTGTATCAAGGTTTAGTAGATATGTACCTGGCCCCCATTATCAAGCATCATTAAATGGTTAGGCTATATTTGCAATAATTAAGTAGAATAATTAAATTATTGAATCCATCCAACCCAGGCAAAACTTGACTTAGATTATGATCTGGGTTTGTTACAGCTTTGCCTAACATTGTACAATTCTTTTATATATTTCTTCATTTGAAGTCCTGTCCTAATATGAAAGGAAATCAAGTAAATTTACTTTTAACAAAGCACCGAAGGATTTATAGTTTATGCAATATTCTAGCGATTACCTATGAAGTACACCGTAACATTCACACATTTTGCAATGTACCTGTTAAGATGAAGGAAGGGAAGTTGTCACATTTTATTAAACTGTATTTCCTTTCTTTTTCTTTTTTCTTCTTCTTTTTTTTCAGGTTCGGGTGTTGGAAGAAAACTGGCATAAAGCTGATGCTGAAGTATACCGTCTGGATGAACTCTTCGATCAATGCAAACAAGTACCTACACTTTTCTTTATTTATATGATTAAATTAACAGGACAAGCATATAACAGACATGATATTCTTCTCATGATTCCAAATTTTTAAACCCCAGATAATCAGTAAATCATTATTATTAAATAGCCTCATAAGGCATATATCAAAGCCTATAGCATATACAATGTACATAGATGAGCCCTTGCACTCAATTCAATAAGATTTTCTACCATTTACTCCAAAGGGTCAAATAATATGTCTGATATTAAAAAAAAACATCACATTACATTGTTAGTAGTAGTAGTAAATAGCTGACATGTTTTTTCTGATTCTTTACAGTTGATAGAACAAGTTCCCACATCAAGTAATGAGAATCCATACATGGTGACACTGAGGGCGCTATTCACATGAGTCTGCAAGTGTCTACACAGCTCCGTCATACTGCAAAAAAGAAGTTCTCGTGGGGAATTTTAACAAATCGTCCTTTAATTTCCATAATGGTCAGATCGCAATTTCTTGGTCATCTTTTCTTTTGAATTGTTATTTTTGAGACAGTATGCACATATTACTTAAATGTTGTACAAACGGTAGTTCATTAGGATTGTGTTTGGTTGTTAATATTATGAGTTAGTTTTAAATTAATGTCTGTCATGCCTAAACCTGATACTCCTCCAACTTTAGTTTGGTTAATTTGGGACAGGCCATATGTGGAGGAATCCAAAAGCCATAAAAATAGTCAAATAAACTATTCTACAAGGTTTCACTCAAAAATTAACTCATGTAACTTTAGCAAAAATTCAAGTAGCTTTTGACAAATCATTTGAGATGTAAAAAGACTTTTTAAAATTGTTTCTAAAAGTAAGACTTGTTTATGTGTTGTAGAAGGGTTTGTCGTCATCGAAGGTTTGAATTGGTTCCAGGTGTGACCCAATATGGAAAGTTTTGTTAAGCTTAGAAATCTGTAGACAGTTTTACTAGCCTTTAACCAATGTTTTGAAAGTGCTTTCCTATTAATCATTTTTACTCATTACAGTCTTTACCATAATCCGTTATTTATTATCAACAAATTTTGAAAGGTAATGTTACAGAAAATAAGTTATGGTTTACACTTGCCGCACTTAAACAAATATTAATTATCAGTCTATATTGTTATAATAGTACAACAGTCTGATGATGGAACTGCACCTTTGGAGATAAAAACAAGGAATTTGACACCCAGTCAGAGTATGCCATGGGGTGAATACAAGTTGGCCTAGGGCCTTCACAGATATTGGTAGAATAACAAACATTAGCAGCCATTTTGAAATAGCTTGTTATTCTACCTACATGTATATAGTGGAATTCAAGTCTGCGCTGGCCCTGTAGTAAAATATCTTTCTCATAACATACTCTGAGTGTGTGCCAAATTCCATGCTTGTGTCATCAAAGCCACAACCCCCTACCCCCAATATTTCCATATCTGCCCACAACAGGGATGTCATTTCTCAATTATTATTATTTATTTATTTATTTTTTAAGGGGGAAACAAAAAGAAATCAAGATTGTTTTTATTATTATTTTTATATAGATCAAATTCATAAAAAAAAAAAAAAAAGATAAAACTAAATAGACGGCCCAAGATTGCAGAGTAGGGCTTTTAAAACCCTCTATAAATGTGTATAATTACGCTTTGCGCTCGCAAGCTCACAGTTCAGGGTTTTTTTTTTTTTCAACAGCCTATCACATACCTGCACTATTATTTCCATTTAAAAAAAGATTGGTGTACATGTAGTTGTACCTCATAAACCAAACACAACCAATAATACTTATTTCTGCAAGAAGCCACAGGAAAAGGATGTATCTTCAATAGAAAAAGTTGGATCTTTAAGTACAGTTTTCCATGCTAACATTCTGGCAATTAAAAAACAACATTTTTGATCTGAATACTTTTTCATAGCAATTCCAGGGAATCAATTGTATATAAAAATCAGCCACTTAAGGGATGGGATTCTATAGAGAAGCATACTTTTAGTTGATGTCCCACAACCAGTGAAAGAGAGAAGCAAACCCCCCCTAAAAGAAAATTTATAATAATAATAACAATAACTCCCTTGTAACTAACAATAAACCATACCTTAACTGCAAAACATTTGTGTGATAAACCAGTATTTTATTAAGATAGATTTTACTTATTAACTTAAAGAAGAAAAAAAAATCTGTTTTTTACAAGCCTGTTTTTTATCAGCTTACTGGATACCAGGCTGTTGGGACGCTACAAAAAGAAGTTACTCAAGTTGATTAATAATCACTAGAAAGCTTCAGGCTACAATCTCAGAGGATTGAGATTTTCCAAATAAGGATGCCTGACTTTACATCAGAATATAACATTTAAACATAATGTGCTAGAAACGTGCATTTTGGACTAGTAGGATTGGTTTGTAACAAACAATCTTAAAACTGAACCAGTTACATGCAATTAATATACCTCTTAAATGTCACTTCATACCAAGTTAGAGAAACTTTACTTGCCAATCACAAAACTCTTTATGCTTTAGTTACATGCAATTGTTTCATGCAAGCGATTTATAAGTTTTTTACTACATTTTAAGGAATTTTTTTTGTATAACATATTTTACACAAAGATTTAATACATAAAGACTGTAAAGGTTTAAGGGGAAAAATTTAAAGGAAAATATAGGAACTTTCAAAGCAAAATGTTACAAACTAAACTTAAACTCATCTTGAAAAAGAGAATGGTTTCTGGACATTAAATTTATCTCAGAGAACTTGCCTTTACAGCGATGTAATCTGCTAAAAACTTTTCGTTCACCTATTGACATAAAATCAAAGGTTTCATTCGGATAAGAAAACTATCAGATAAACCTTTCTTCATCATCCCTAGTCTTCACCTTGGTGCCCCTTGTAACGCCTCAACAAAATTTTTAATTGAAATCAAACAAAAATGCTTTTATATTCTCCAAAGAAACTGCAGAGTCACCTTGGAAATATTACTTCTTACTTCAGTACACTTCAGTTCCTATTACTTCAGAAGACAAATACCTTTTTGAGAATAGTAAAATTGAAAATACAACTAACACTAAATCGTGCCCGTTCTTAAGGAAGTCATTCAATCTTATAATTCCCTTTTGACTTTCAACGTCTATACTAAACAGCGGCGTAGCCGGATTGGGGGGGGGCGACCTAGGGGCACTTGGCCCCACCAAATTTCCAGTGCCTCCCCCAGGTGCCCCCTCCCCCAGGTGCCCCCCCCCACAAAAAAAATCGAGACAATGCTTACAAAAGAAGCAAGATGGGTGTTTGTATTATCTATTGTAGTGAACGGCCGCAAACAGGATCGCTACCACGTCCACAAAATGCCATAAGAGGATGGTGGCCTCCTGCAGCCCCCCCCCTTAAATAAAAGCATCCCCCCCCCCAAGTGCAAACCCATTCCCCTGTGCCCCCTCCCCCACCGAAAAAGCCCTGGCCAGGCCGCTGCTACTAAATGCATGTACAGAGAAGACAGTCACATTTTGAGAAGACCATCACATTACCTTATGAATTTGAAACAAAACTTTTAAATTCAACTTAACTAGTCATTGTAAAAAATATATATTTATGTGTCATCAAAGGCTGTGCATCCCTTGACAAATAATAGACTTATCAATGCATTAAGTTATAGAAGAAAAGCCTGTCTAAGATAAACTCAAGATGTTTGATGCTATCCTTGGTTTAGTAATCCAACTTCTTCTTTCTCTCCGGGATGGAAATGGTGCATATGTTCCTGAAACCTGAAAATACATGTAGCAAAATGAGCCAAGAATTACAATAATAATGGAAAGTTAGGATACAGTCTGGACAGGCTTGTGATAAAACCCTCAAGAGAGTTATCATTGCTCTAGAAGAACCAGTAGTTTAACAACTCAGAATTTTGTTCTGTATGCTCTTGTTGTCTTCAAGGGAGTGCATCTTTCATTGTGTTTCAACAAGCCTTTCTAGATAAAAGGTTTCGTAAAAGCAATCTGTTTAATTAGAAATGAAATACATTGCATTCTATCAGCATGAGCAAATTCTGAATAAGTAAAATACAAAATTTTGTATTATTACTTGTTGTTTTTGTGGATATGTACTTACTTTGCAAAACATTCAGTTGCAGAGTCGCGTTTACAGGCTGACGTGTATGCCATCTTGTACAACACCAAGAATACCAACATATGTAGAATCATGACATACAAGAAGGCTATCATACGAGCAATCTTATTGGCTAACACAAGACGTCCCTGAAATAAAAATGTACACTTGAATATTGATCTGATATTTTATATCAATTTTCACTGCTAAAGTTACCTTAATGGTTAAGACACATTTCTTTTCTTTGTACATGTACAACATTAATCTCTTTATTTGTAGTAGAAGCAAGAAGGATGTGACGTCACAGCTGGATGACATGGTTTCTAAAGCCCTCAACCGACAGCTGGATTGGACTCTATTTCCATAAACAAAACTGTCAACTCAACAAAGACAAGCCCACCCCCCCACCCCGCCCCACCAAACTACCAAAAGTCAAACTCGTCTCATAGTGACAGCCCATGTTCAGTTGCAATTAAAGAAAAATGTTTGCCAGGAACTTGATTCAATAAGTAAACTGAAAGTCATTTTGGTAAATGTGTTATGAAGATAACTTGATAGACCTACCATGCTGAGTGTTGCTTTATCAAATGGACTGAGATTCATGTATTTGCGTTGTTTTTCTTTACGGCTGAATGAGTTGAACGGATCTAGACGTTGTTCATACTGTGTAGAATATCTACTCTCTGTATCATCAGCACCAGTAGAACCCTAAAGAGAACAGTAAATGTCATTTCATTGTCATTTTTAATTTCAAGGGTGAAAATGATTAGATTACAGTACAAGAATATGCATAAATAATACAAAATGTAAGAGACTAAAAAATACATAAACAATTTATTAAACAACATTCTAAAGACAGAATAATGGCACACCTGAAAGATTTTTAAAAAATGAAAATTAATTACAATCTGGTTGTTTTCAAAATACCATTAGGCAAAAATATCAAAAAGTCACATCACGTTGACAAAAAAACAAGAAAATACACACAATTTTTCAACCACAAAATGCAAGTTAAAGTGATTGGAAAGTTTATGTTCGAAATTGTGAATAAAGTCACATAATTCTGCCAAACGAGAACAACATTTGCAAAAATTGTGAATAAAAAAAAAATATGAAAGGCACTGTTCCTGTTCATCCCTTTAATTAAAGACCAGCTGGGTACAAATGGCAGGAATAGATTCATATTAACAGTCTTTAGTCATTTGGAATTGTTAGGCAACACAAACAAATCCTCAACCATCCAATCAATTATGCACAAACCTTATTGTTCTTATAACTCTGAAGAAAACGAATCTTCTCATAAAGTTTGACGTTATCAGAGCGTAGTTTGTCTGCCTCTTCTTTAAGAACAGTCACTTGTTGTTGATGTTGACGATTCTCCTAAAAGGGGCAATAGTTTATTCGTTTAAGTGATTACAATGTTCATGAGTGAACTCTATGATTCCAGATAAGCAAAATGGACTCTAGATAACTTCAACCTTGTTAGGATTATTCAACCAGAAAAGGATCTTTAGGAAATGTCAGACACTTATATCCACTTACAATATAGTTGACAGAAAAAAGGGAATCCAAAAAGCAGGGTAAAACAATTTAACCTAAAGTCTACCACAAACATGTTTTCAAAGATTCTAGTCTTGATATTACCATTTCCAATTCTTGGTTACGAAGCCTAAAGCGTTCTCTTTGACTGGAGATGATGGGTAGCAAGGACTCAGCAGCTCCCTGACTACCATCGCTTGATGATGATTTGACTGCAAAAAAAACATGAAAACGTCACAACATCAGAACTTGAAATAAAGAGCCAATGTCATCTGATGGTCAATTCTAATGTGAAATGATGTCATTATACAGAGGCTTAGTAAGAGCTGACTGACCTAACGTGGAGGTTTCTCTGACAGCTTCTGCAGCAAATCCAGCCTCAGTGGTAGATGGCGTTGCTTGCCCCTGAAGACACAAACAGACCAGCACATCAATTTATTGTTATTTATTGAAATTGTAACACCTTTCCTTGAAGCCTTTCTTTTTTGTGTGTGTTCATACAACTGGAACTTTCCTAACCTATAGAGCAAGGGTGGGACCTATCACAAACTAATTTTATGTTTCGAGTCTGAACAGAATCCATAGAGTTATATCTAAGAACTAAAGAGAGAGAGCGCTATGTCAAGCACGTGACTCCACTGACCACCATGGGCACAAATCCCTTAAGGTCAATTGGATATGACTATTCACTTTGAAAATGTTTGCTGTGTAAAGTGAAGAGTGACCAGTGTGATAAGATGGGTCAGCACCATTGTCTCAATCAGCAGAAATACTTCTTCTTAGATCATGCTGCATGGTTTTGTACAAACTCTATTTCTCATATAACTCTATGACCGAATATCAAACACATTCAATACTATGACTCTGAACCCTCGTTTAGCATCACAAAGAGAGTGAGTAGATAGAGGGCAAGTTAGTAAAATCCAGCATGGGAGCAAATCCAAATCTTGAGTACTTCGCGTTGAATGACATGTATAGTTTTCTAGACTGGGTTACGGTAGATGGTTTATTAAGATCGGGACTATTTCAGAGCGCCATCTGATATTTGCTGGCAGCCAAATGGCCAACAGAAATATTCACTCGCACATTCCATTGTGTAGCGTACACAGGCATGCACCTACCCTGCTACCCTCTTAAACCCACACAAAGAGGACCCCAGATTCCGGACAATTTGTCCTGTTGTTGTACAAATGTGACATACAAGAATGGACAGGCTGCCACCAATGATTATCCTTGTATTTGGCTCAATGGGAGGTACGTTCGAGCATTCCCAGATTCCAGCAAACCATGGCAGACTATCGGCCATGGCGTATGGCTGAGGTTCTGCGAATCACAGTGAGTGCCTACAATCCTCATATTTTCTCACAAGAGCACATAAAATCCTGGTGCTTATTATGAGAACCTTTGTTGTTTTACCTTTGTCAGGGTTTCATTGTGGCAACAGCATTTTCAAGGGAAAACCATTACACATGTACTCCAGAAGCTTCAAACTTTTCAGAAATAATACATTGGGTGGGCAAAGAAAAGTTGTTCCAAATGCAAATACCAAACAGACATGGTAAAGGTAGAGAAGAAACCCAGTAGTGTTTTTACAGAAAATAGATGCAAGTGTGGGGAAAATAACAGACATGTTTAACCTACCTCTCCCTCCCCTCTGAGATACATGGTGGACAATGTGTTCACACTGAGTAGGTCTTTCTCCAGCTTGCTGATGAGTTGTCTCTGGTCCTCCAACACTTTAACAATCTCAGCATGTTTAGATTGAAGCTCAGTAAACCGTTCTAACATTTCAAATTAAAGTTGGCATTACACATTTTGTAGTAATACAGTTTTGGTCATCTTTAAAGAAATACCTCATCAATGTTTAAAACTGTTTGTAACTAACAAGTATGCAATTTGTAAGCAGTTCGGCCTAGTCATTAGTATTTACAATACACATTCATAGTGCAGGCCTGTAGTTTTACAGTGCTGGTCAGCAGAGAATAACACTTACATTACATACTGTAGCTCATTTATGCAAAAACATTTAACGGGCCTCTAAGAAGAAGTACTAACATTTAGTCTAGAAAGCAATACTTTTCTGCTTACCATTTTTGTGAGCTTAGCAAACCAATCAGTGGCCCCTGCTAAGTCACAAGTATGTCCCTTGATAATTTCTCAAATCAATTTATCTTGTATTCTTAAAGGCAGGTATACCTTTGGTAATTACTCCCAAAAAACTGACTTGGTAAGAAGCAATGCAGCTGTTGATAATGTTCAACATTATGAAAGCTGATTTTTAGAGAAAGAGACTTTTAAAAATTGTCATGCATGAAACTTTTTTCAGATTGTGTATTCCATTTTTACAGGTTAGTTTTATTGTATTTATCATTTTATATGGGATTAAAACAATCAAACCGTTCCAAAACCAAAGGTGTAATTTTCCTGTAATTGAGTATACATGTAAGCGATTAAAATAAAAGCACAAAGTTGGTCCACAAGATGCAAATGTATAACATGAAGTAAGAACATAGTTTAGATGGAAAGACATTTCTAAACCCCTGGTTGGCTTACTTACACATTATCCAAGAGCCAGCTTAAAAAACAAATTAGTGGTGATTTTGTTGCATGACGAAAAGAGATCAATGCTAATTTTAGTCTAGTAAGAATTGCCATGTAGACACACGGTGGAAATACATTCCTACTTGGCATTGTAGTGAGAAGATGCTGCATATGGAACCCTTCTCATTTATCCTGTCCTAAGAAATGATCAGGCATTGAAGTATTTGAATGTCTTACATATTTGAATAAAACTCAAAATAAAACACTCATTCACACACAATGCAACTCCATGAAAGTTTCAATTTTTAATAAATACTGGGGAAGAATGGAATTTACACGATTGAAGAGCAAGAAGACACGATCCAAACGAGAATGTCAGCTGCTTCTTGGGAAAACAAATTTAAGTCAAATAAATTGTGGTTTTGTTTTCTTTTGGTTTTTGTTTTCTTTTTTACTTTCTAAAACGCATCAACTACATATGTGACAATATAAAAGTCCTTAATTCTGTATGTATACTGTTCTATGTACAGCTAAAGTATCAATGTAATATTGTTTGGCAAGATAAAAAAATTTGCAAGATCTGTGTGTAAAATGGTTTTAAGTCACTATAGAAATACAAAATTATATTTACAATGCATGCATGATAAATAATGAGGAGGTTATTTATAAAGAGCAAATAGGCTTTTGCCCATGTATTTACAACTCAAGGGATGATTGTAATTGATGAGATCCCTTTATCCTAGTTACATGGCTTATCTATAGTGGTTTAACTACAGCATAGGTGTAGGATTCTACATTAGCACTGAAGAAAAGTGACAGCAATAGACTGCTTCATAATTCACACTTATTGTGAAGTAAAGAACAAATAATTATTGTTTCTTACCAAACAAAGATGTAAAACATTTCACTTTAAACAAACAATACATTTTATTTTTATGATGTCAAGTTACACTTCACTTTTGCATTGAATATGAAGCTATCTGTAGGCAGAGGCAAAACAACTGTAGTTTTATCACTTCTTTGCATGTTTTCCAACATTGTTACTGAAGTCATAAGCCACAGCGATAGCCAAAGATGCTAACATGAAAAACAAGTCAGATACAATCCATGTTTTTAAATAAATCTAGCTACTGGATGCACTATTAAGAAAATTATGAGCTGCATGTAAAATAAAAGACATTGAATATCACTACATTCTACACAAATCACTAATTTCATAGTTTCTTATCTAAAATTTACTTAGAGAAGTGGAATACTTTTCACTTGAACACTTTTTGTTTTCATGCAAACCAATCCATTTTCTGTAATGGGTTTTGTGTGCAATTAAACATGGCACTTAGGTAATGACAATCTGTCCTTCAATCATACTACCAATTATTTTAGGGAATCTGAGTTTAGAGCATGACATCAGGCTGACACAAATTATGTTTGGAGAAAAAAAATACTTTGCTAAGCTGATTTTTCTCTGCATATACTAAGACTACTCAACCCTTCCAGCCTTGAGTGACTTACCTTGAACGGAATAACAGCTAGATAATAATATTGTTTGATAAAAGACAATTGTTATGAAGCTGTCAAACGAATCCAGTGAATTAGGCGGTGGTTTAGGTAGCAATGGTACATGTTTATCAAATGTAATGGCAAACTTGATTTCAGTCTATGTACTGAGTTTAGGCACTAGTACAGTGACCCAAATTAATGGCACAGCTTGTTGTTCTTATGATCAATATTCTCTGCTTACACTGAATATCAGAAGCCACTGTTTAGTTGCTTTAAAGTTAACAAATCCAACAAACAAATTCCTTGTTAAACCCAGGTACAAGCTTTCTGCAAATGTAAGTACATGTATTTTTCTTTTCGTGAGCAGCATCATGAAATTTGGCCACACCAAATGAGTCTAAATAAATATTTACTTTGTAACCCAACTGTGTAATAACCTTGTGTTTGAAGACTTCCGTTGAGTTATATAAATTGCACTGAGAGAAGTTTTAGGATGATATTGGGTAGTTAACACAAGATTATATGAAGCAACTTTAGATTCATTTTGCAACATGAAAGTAAATGTTTTTCATGTATCACTACAGAGCTGTAATAATTGACATGATATCTATCACTGAATAAGAGTTTTTGTTTTAACTCTGTCTTCCATCAGGATTATATCACATTTATAATAATGCTGTTGAATTATAAACTCAATACAAATTTATCTTTCTTTCATTTCTCTTCCTTTAGAACAATGAATACGCAGTCAAAATCATTTAAACTATTAAGATATCTTAGGGGGAAAAACAGCATCACAATGAGACTTTGAAAACAAAAATTTGTTCCTAAAATAACGTTGGGATATAAAATACTTTTCATTGAACAAACTTTCATTGTAATCTTACTAATTTGGTTTTGATTGAAAGACAGTTTTTTGAAATATGGTCAACAGAGGGAGATATTCGTTGTTGAAATAAATACACTTAATACTGTAAAAAAAACGTTATTTCAAATAACAATTGCACTATCAGGTAGAGGCCTCAGGGTTAAAGATTTGGTCCATTTCACTCTATGTTAAAATTGTATTTATGTAAAAAGGGGAAAACATAAGAAGAAAAGAACAGGACAGATTCCTGACATTTACCGAGTACCAACAAAGAGTAGATAAGCAGAAACAGTTTAAATGGTTATGTTATTACAATGTATACTGTTTCTGAATGTTCCCTGCCATTAGTTCTGACAACATGGGTAATTGCTCCAACTTAATAGACTTGCTTTATTAGCAACATAATGTGCTTACAAAAATGCGGTAGTTAATCAGCATTTTATATTGCATGGTATTTTGGCTAGCAACTTTTTTCGCTTACATTTTTAGTGCTTTACAAAAGGAGGACCCCAGGTAAAAATAATGTCCATTAAGCTGAGTAGGAAATCCTGCTCAGAAACTCAATCTGCTAAGCAAATATTAGCAGAAAAACAGGTACAATGTGACACTTGGGCCTAAGCAGCTTTTTAATGCTCAGTGGTGTATAACTTTGGAAAAAAGCCCAAATTGTGAGAGAATGTTTGACACAACGAGTAAAGAGAGAGAGGTTTGAAGCAATGAGTGAAGGGAGGAGGGGGTATGAATACATGTACAACTTGAGATAAGAAGAATGTGTACTACCTTATCATTAAGCTGTGAATACCTGAATTCGTCTTCATTTAAATCTATTATAAAATGCATAGGAGTAATGCCATAAAGTAAAATTGAATCAACTATAATTCCATGAGAAAAACTTAACGCCCAGTACATTTTGAGAAATGTTGGCATCATAGAATAATTTACAAAACCTTAACAAAGAGGGGAACAGATAGTAAGTTTGTATCAAGATGAACAAAGGATCTTTAAAGGAAAGATTACAATTGAAGTATTGTGGAAGATTTAGTTTGACATTGATTTAACCTTACTGTTTCAAAGAGACTGGTATCCACCTGCAGCCATCTTTGTCTTAAACCCTTCTCGTCTTAATGATGAATACAGATTACAAAGTTAAAAACAGACAACCAGACCATTTGTATTTCCAGTCTCCAGGTAGATACACTGACATGAATGAAAGTGAAATCAAGATGACTGAACCATCATCAACACCTTTTTTGTTACCTGCCATTCCTTATTCCTAACTGAAATATGCTAGGTTCAAAATGTTGAACATATTGACATTTGACAGGCAAAGTTATATTTCAGGCAAATGAAGAATAGAAACAAAAGTTTCTATTTCACTGAAGTAAAGCATGAGGACTGTATTGTCAAGATGCAAGGCTATTTATTTGCTTGGCATAGTCACTTGAATCAAGTTTTGAAATTATCTTAAGATATTTATCATTACCTGAGAAGAACATCAATTGAGAAATAGGAAACTATTCTTTAAATGGGACTACACCTGACAACAACACTTTAGTTTTGGACAGTGAAAGAAAAAAAAATCAATTTTACATTTAAGCTTTCTTTTGGTTTTCTTTGATTATTCAAACAATTTTCAGAAGTACATAAATGTCAAGAAACACGCAACTTGTTCGGTGTAATTTTCCGTTACTTGCTAGGAAAGTATTTTGCTTAACATTTGCTTAATAAACACATTTACACAATAAAAATAAAATTTGATATAGAATCAAAGGGTACAAATCACAAGCACTTTTGCTGCCAACCTGTTTCTGCTAAGCAGAGTTGTTGTGTTCAATGTATTGGTAGCAGCTCAATCAAATTGAGCCAAGCAGAAAGAACACATGAACAATCAGGCTCAGAAAACATTAAGTTGCCTTTCATATTATCTGCAGTTTGTCAACCTATATCACATTACAGCCATCTTGTTCTTCATCTTCTTCACATCCAACTGATGCCAAGGACAGGAGTGTCAGTCAAATAGTCTGGTTTCTTTTAGTCCCTTGAACATCAGCATTCATTACTGTTAGTGGACAATGGATACAAGGACTGCACTGGCAATGCCAATAGCATAGTGATGGCTGGCATCTTAACTTGATGCATTTTTAGTATGGCTACGGGTATGCCTGTAGCTATGGCTATGGCTACATCGCTGCTTCTACTCAAACTCCAACATGCCACTGCAGCCACAAGCCACAAGCCACAACAAAAGCCTTGACTTCTAAAGTGTGTATTACATGGTGGGATGACAGAGTGCAAGGCAATCTTCAAAGACCAGTCACACATTACAACAAAAAATAATAAATCCTCGTTCTACAATAAGAAAAAAGGATTTCCTAATTGCATAAGTTTCTGGTGTGAGACGACTGACGGGTCATTAGAATGATAATCAAAATCACAAACTACATTCAAGAAAAAAAAAATCAATCAATATGGTTCTGCTCATCGTTAAGCAGCATATTCAATTTTGGCAGTGATTGTCTCAATGATTTACAATTGGTTGGCAAATTCAGTAAGTATGATAAAATTGATCCATTCAACCAAATTTTCTGATTCTAGTACATTGCTTTGTTAAAATAGATGGAAATGTGTCCTAACCATCTTTAATGATTCTTAACTGTTTGGGGCAAGGTTGACTAAATAATCTAGAATTCCCATTCATCCCCTGATCCCTCTCTGACCCCACTTTCCAACCTCTCTAAGATACTATAAGCATCTTTGACAACTACTTGATCCTCAGGCATTCCAATCATTCCTCTCATAATACCAAGCTGTTCTTGCTCTCGTTTTGCTGCCTTTTTACTCTGCCGACCCACTCTAGACTCCTTGTGGTGGCGGGGTAGGGTGGTCACACCATTTGTCACAACCTTGCGATCAGTAGAAGATTTGGGTGGTGTAGCCTGGCGGCCAGTCTCTGTGCATCTCTGGGATGGTTCAGGGGGAATATCAAGCTGTGGTGGCAAAGCTGTTTTATTATCACCATTTGGGGTGGTTTGTGTTGGTTCCAGGCTACTTGCCTCAATCAATCGTCCATCTGCCATTTCTACCATGACGCTTCCATTGATGTTTTTAGGAGAAGACTCCGTGCTCATCTGAGAGTCATCTTGTCCAGGCGATGTCGGTGTAGGTTCATTTTGTTCAGTCATCTCAGTATTGTAGATCATAGCATGTGATGCACTCATGCCATCAGGTCCTATGATGTTACCATCTGCTGTCTGAATCATGAAGTTAGAAGCATCTTCAACAAGGCTGTGCCCTCGCTTGAGTCTGGAGCGATGGTTATGAAACCAGTTGATAACAGTAGACACAGGGAGTTTAAGATCAGATGCTATCAGCTCAATGGCACTCTGAGATGGGTAAGGTTCACTGTTGTAGGATGCAAGAAGGGCTTCTTTCTCCTCTGGTGAAAGAAGCACCCGGGGTTTCTTCATTGGAGTACCAACAAGGGACACTTCCCTTGGGTCTACAAAGCTAAATCGTTTTGCTGTTTACAAAATGAAAAAAAACCTTTATTTAATGCAACCTTTGGCTTGAATCTCTCTTTGAACAAACAATTTATTAATTCATTACCAACAGAAATTACCCTTTGAAACCCAATAAAAATATGAGGTGTACATGTATGTGTTGATCAAATTGCAGAGAAAATCCCCTGTTTTTGTAAGCCAGCTCCAAACAGTAACTTTAAATCATTGGGGTTGCATGTACATATGTGTGTTTTGTCTATCTAATACATTTAGTGTCAGCAAAGAACCATACACAAACTACAATTGTATTCTGATGGATTCATAAACTGCATTAGAAGAAATAAGAACATTTCAGCTGGCAGTTTAAGCTACAGTGTTGTATTTTTCAAGTTCCATCCCAGACATACCCATCTCAAACTACATTTCTTTCAATGGAGTCTATTTTCTCACTTGCATCCCTGTTGATTTGGAGATTTTTTAATGTTACCTCTCTGTATTTCTGATAAAAATATTTATAAAGGGAAAAAATGTAAGACTCACGTCTTCTGACCGGTCGATAGTTCTTGACCTTCTCCACTCCATCCTTATCCTGAAGCCAGAGGTACATTCGAATATATGGTTCCCTTCCTTTCATGCTCAACTTCAACCACATCTTAGGTTTGGACAACAGGTCACTTACTGATCCTTGCGTCAACCCCAACACTGCTTCCCCAAATGCCTTCTGTCCAACACCTTGCTGCTGGAGTATCGCCTTGACCTGTCTGGTCAACTCAAAGGTGTCTAAGAATTCGATCATAGCAGCTTGTTCATGAACTGGTGGCAACTCGGGGAAGTGCTGGGGTGGAGATGGGGTCTGTAGATCCATGTGAGGAGGGGCACAAGTGGTCTGGGTGATCGGTGGGGTAGATGGTGCAGTTGGGGTATTACAATGCACAGGTGTGTTTGGAGCACTTGGTCGTCCAGGTGCTGAGGAACTAGAGAGATTCAAAGGACTTGCTGGTTCCTGGGTAAGATATCCTGGAGTAGGTGTTGGGGTGCGGTCAGGGTGGGTCTGGGATGGGGTAGGTGTCGGAGGGCCTGGTGACATTTCAGATGCGCTGTGTTGATCTGAGTTGTCTGTGCCAGAAGGGGACGGACGCTGCTGCTCCATCCAGAACCCTGATGCTGTTGAAGAAAAATATTTAGAAATGTGACATTAAAATTAAGCAAATACCATTCAGATAATAAATTTGGGTGAAATCAGTTTTTCAAAATAGCTAAAATATAAATGAACAGACAACCAGAAACAATGCAACAATGCAGAAGATTTGCTTACAAAGTCATATCTTAATTTGGTTATAGAAATATTTATGCTTTAATCTTAATTATGGTTATAGAAATGTTTAATGCATAAATCAGCAAAAAGACAATATAGAAACGAAAAAGAGCATTTTTGTGAATAGTAAGTAAAACTACAACAATTATCTTGACATGATATCATTGAGCGATCGTGAAAGTGAAATTTGATAGAAGTCACTAACCTTTCCTTACAGCCTCCTTCAAAGAGATGAGTCCATCAGGATCTTCTAGCCAGAGTTTCATCCTAATAAATGGCTCTCTCCCCTTCACTGTTAACTTATCCCACCTCTTAGGCTTAGAAAGGATGTCACTCACACTACCCTGAGACAATCCAATCACATGGTAGCCAAAAACTCTCTGTGGAATATTTCCTCTTGCTAAACGCTCTCGGACCTGTCTAGCAATCTCCAATGTATCTAGGTCTTTGTTGATCTCATATTGTTGGACAGTCAAGGGTGCCATAATGCGACGAGGCATCCTTGGGTTGATTGACATAAAGGATGACTTGATATCACTCATCTCATCTCTTGATGATGATCCTTCATCAGCACTTTCAGAAGACACTCCATTTGTGCAGGACTCTTCAACGAGCTGATTGGACGGTGTGACAGCACAGGATGAGCTCTTAGACCGCTCTAGTTTAATGTTCTGGCCATTGTGGCGGGCAGGGCTGCCACCATTGGTTGGCCAGGAGTGGCTTGGTGGAGTTTTCTGTCGGTGTGTAGAGTGGGTGTGGATATTTGGGTTATCACAGCGTCTGTCACCAGGTCGAACCATACCTGGCACCACGTTTTTACTCTCCATCTCTTGCTTTGCTAAAGCAAGAATGTTGTTAATGGCTTCCTCGGTTGAGGTTTTTAGCATGGGGGCAGGGGCTTCACTACCACTGTTGGTCCCTCCACTGTTTGATGCACCACCACTATGAGGCACTGTTGATATTATATCTTTACCTTCAAGTGCAAGAAAACAACAGTCCATTAAATACTAAACTCATAAAAATACTTAATCAAACAAAACTTGCATACAGAAACAAAACACTAATAGTAAAATCTATAAAAGATTTTGGCAATCTGAAAAGCACCTTTACTCCACTTACAAGGAAAGGAAAAGTATTGAAATTTTTTAAAGTATTTTTTCAAAATAATAAAAACATTTTACAATACAAACAAATCACCCTTTGACATGAAAAACACCCCAAAAAACAAGTTGAAAACAACATTTAAAACCACATTAATCAGGATAGAATGAAGGTCTGGACTCACCTTTCTTGTGAGATGAGAGGATTTTGAGTTGCTCAACATATTGTCTATCCGATAAGAACTGGACCATCTTGATAAAGGGCTCCCGACCCTTCAGGGTTAACTTATCCCAAGTCTTAGTCCTGGACAGAATGTCACTGACTGACCCCTGGCTTAGACCAAGCACATGCTCTCCAAAAATCCTCTGGCCAATATTGTGTTCAGTCAGTACTTCCTTAACTCTCCTAGCAATCTGAACAGTATCCAACCACTCATGATTTGACACTGCTGGGTTGACTTGCTCAGATTTAGGGGTGCGTGGTCGGGATGGGGTACTCTGCTGTTGCTGTGCATGCTGCTGTGCCTGCTGTTGCTGTAGCATTTGTAAGTGCTGCAATGGAGAGCCCGCAGCACTGCTGAATGACGGTGGGATAACGATGATAGGTTGGATGATCTGTGAGCCACTCTGTGACTGCTGCTGGGCATATAGTACCTGTTGACTATAGGCAGCAGCTACCTCCTGACCAATTAGCGATGCAAATGCCTGCGCCTGTGATATCCCCCCAGGACCTGCAGTTGTCAAAGAGAGAGAGAGGCAAAATGCTTTGGTTGGAGTGGTTGCTCACTCAGAGTCTCAACACAAATACTTCGCTGAGTTGGGTCATTTTGGGTCAAGATTTTGCACAACACAAATGACAACATACACCACAATCTGACCAGTCAGCTCTACCTTAATGATCAAATTCCATGACAAAATAGTTGCATGGTTTTCTTTTCATTTTTCTGACAGTTTTGTGTTTTGCATGCAATTACACTGAAATCTTATGAGGTCAAAGAATGGATTCCTGCAATTCTAGACAATCGGCAGCAAGGGATACTACTCATGCTTTACAATAGAGGTCTAGTCTAGACAATGTGATACAACACACTCTGAATGCATTTTGCCCCTTATCTCTTTCTGCAGGTCCTATCTAAATACTGCCCTCAACTGGCACCAACCTGGGGCTGCTGTAATACATACATAAAAACACTTTACCCATAAATACAAATCTGCTTTGTTTTATGAATTTGCCCAAGAAGGGCATGTTAAGAAGTTGCAGTGACATATATGTAGTATTAAGAACAGCTTTGTTAAGACAAGTACATGAAGTACAATACTTCAGAAGTCCACAGCGACACATGTGTGTTTACGGCAAACTCAACTTCACAACTTCTATTAAAAACAAGTAGGGATTACGGCTATGGCTATGGTTGTGGCTATGGCTATGGCTAAAGGGTACCTCCATTGAAGTACTACATAAACAGTTACAGCCAAAGTCATAACATTTGCAACAGCTAATACTGTTTTTCATATATAAAGATTTGTCACACATACAACTCAATGAACTAGAATCTGCCCCACCACCCCTTGATTAGTTATTTGTTCAATCAACAGTTAACAATTTGGCCCAAGCATTATTCTGAATACTAGCCCAATGGCTGTGAAGTTATGATCAGTAATCTCTTTATAACGTTAATGCTGATTTGATGGTTCTGGTGGCAATCATTCAGACAAATAACACACTCTTAGATTCAGTCACTGTTATGAAAACAGCGTACCTCAAATCATCCTCTTGCCTAAAAAGGCACTAGAAATGTGCATGTGTAACTTTTATAAAACAAAAGAAAACCAGCGCCATCTCTGCATGTTTTCCTACTTCTGAAAACTTGCACAAATGTTATAGATATAAGCACCAATTCAATAATAACTTCCTAAAGTAGCTTTTTAAGATAAGTCTATTGAAAATTAGACAATTTATTCGATTTCCTTTACTTCATTTTTACCAAAAATGTATTTTTCTATTGAGGTGTTAGGTGTTGAAATGACAGTGCAACATTGAAATTGTCAAGATAACTTACTGTTCACATCCGATTTGGTGACTTTCAGTGTTGTGTTCTCTGACTGCAATGTCCTATTCTTCTCAAGGAGCAGCATTTCTAGAGATTTAGGGGTGGCTGTTCCATCAATTGGGTCACCACTCTCTGACATATCACTTCCTTGAGCACTGAACTCCATGGATTTTAGCACACTCAGCTCTCGTTTTATCTCATCATAGTCACTCCTGCTTCGAGATTGTTCTTCCTGAAAAATTAAGAATTACAGTGTTATTCAATTAATTTGTTTGTCTATTTATTGAACATGATATTTCTAATATTTCCAAGATCTGAACTAGATACAGATCTGTGAAGCAGAAATAACCAGAATCCCTTACTCTTCAATGGCAAACTTGTGTTCTGGGTTTTACCCCAGATTGTTTCACTCCGTGTAGCATAGTAGAACCAACCATGCTTAGCATGGAGAAGACATAACAATAATAATAATAATAATA
>CM021532.1:109343-129307 GCA_010994315.2 Pisaster ochraceus
TCTTTCCAACCCTTCTGCAACATCCATCCCCATCTTTCCAATCCTTCATCCCCCTCAAGTTCTCCAGGCAAAGACTCAACTCATGCTCATTACCTTGATTCTTAACCTCAGCAAACTCTTGATTATATTCGTCCAGAGTCTCCCTGAGCTTCTGATTCTCAACCTCTAGGTCTTGTGCCTTCTGGGCACGTTTCTGCATGCCAAGACTATGCTCCAGGACTGGTACAGGATCTGTGAAGTGTTCAAGAAGAGTACGATAATTATCTCACTGCTTGGTCTAATCAAACCCCTGCTTAAAGGACATTTACACCACATAGAAAACTTGTACAAACTCATTTCAAAAGTCATGTTCAAGTATGTTTCATGTTCTTTGCATGAGCATGTTCACTGTACATTACATGTGCACTTCTATCTAGAGCATGACTCTAAATTTCATACCACACTTTGAAAATAAATGACATCCGGTTAGCAGCCATATTTATTGCTTGAATTTACTCTCTTTTTTTTAAAGGTAATCCATCCTGATGATAAATGTAATGATTCAATAAGCTACAATAACATAGTGGGACGGACACCATCGGAGCTTTATACAGAGTTGAATGGGAAGCATCAGAAAGAATATCCGGTAATACAAGTAGCTCTTTATGGAATGTTGACCAACCTTATCGATTTTATCATTTTCACATCCGAAATTAAACTTACTATTACAACATAAACATGTGTTTAGTGTTTGGTAAATTCAATTCAAAAGACAAGACTGTGATTTATTGACTAACAGTGCAGCAGACAAATCAATACCTCCGCAAAGTATATTTCAATAGATTGCAATTGTTGCAGAAACAGATGGTCAATAGAAAATGCCTCATTATACATGCAGCTGCCTGCAATCAGTTAATTGAATAATTCTTGCTTATGGTAAGATAAGAAAACACATCAATGCAACAGGGTTTTACTGATAAATTGACAACTATTCACAGTATATGCATACACTGTACACTATGCAGTTAGTATACACAACAAGACTTTCTACACCTACATGTTCACAGGTTTGTTTTTCATACAAAAAATACCAACATTCTTCAAAAGGGTATTAACATAAATGTGGTTAATGATTATTAGTTTACTTTGAATTTAGTCATAATTCTGGTGAGGATCTGAAATTTACAAATTCTAATGTCATATCTTACTCAATGACACTAGGAACAGTTACCCTTGATAATGTCTAACTCAGTGGTTATTATGTTATAACCTGATCTCATATGTTTTTCACTTCAATGAAACTTTCACAAGTCTGATTGATGTATTATAGACAAGTTAAATGAACGCACTTGTCCAAATTTACCAACACTGTATGCAGAATTGACAGTTTTGGAAATGTACGAAGACATCAATAAGCACAGTACACACAATATATAATATATGAAGCATGGTTTGAAAACAAACGTGAAGCAAAACTCCAGCAAATCCAGGTAAGCAGAAACTTGATCAGACAAAGTCTGACAATGAGAGTATCAGGTTGTACACCAAGCCTAATGTAAACTGATGGCATCATCTTTTGAAATCTGTTTTTGGCCCAAGGTGCTAATATTGGGCGATTAATTATTTCCCAAAAGAAATCTCACTGTGGTGAAATTGCGGATGAAAACTCTTGCAATAACTTGAATTTTAAACACAGCAGAGTATTGTTTGTTAATTTAAAAAAATGGTTGGTGATTCTTTATTCTGCAAGCCATGTTTTTATTAAAAATGGGTTCATTAAGTGTAGTCTTAAAAATTATTTCAAGACAAATGTGATTGATTCAGTTTACTAGCCAAAGCCAAGCAAATTTCAAAGTAGTTAAAACAAACATGTAATCATTGTGCTCTCCTGTCATTAAGGATTTTTGCAAGTTGCTTTATTTGGTGAAGTTTTTTAACACATGAATAGTGAATAATCATTTTTGTTTTATTTTCCCCATACACAGACAAGTTATTTTCACTATCACTTATACAATTAATCCAACTTTCATTATTGATTGATAGGTTTGCTTCATTCAATATGTTAATCATCAGTATTGACTATTGGGAGCCAATGATCAATACAGAGCAGGCTGGAACCAATACTGTATGAGAGCATTATTGATTATTCCCTCAGTACAGTTTTAATCAATACTTGAATAGAAGACGGCATCCTCTAGTCCTAATATTAGAAGGTTGGTTCTAGGGATGAACTCCGATTCTACACTGACAGCACAACATGTATTAACTCATTGTCTACACGTACGAAAGATGTTTGTTGCCAGAACTAGATGTATATGGTGCTATTCCTATGTGGTAACCTTGTCAAGCATTGGTCAAATCAGGATGAACTATTCTGTAAAGAAGTAAGAGAATGCACACACCATGCACTAGTGTGGTACCCCCACAGCATGATACTAAATTAAATGTATACAGGCACACAGTTAAAAGACAAGTCTTGCAAATGCCATTATCCTCTACATGGCCATTGCTGCTGACCCGTTGCCTTTTGATTCATTGATAAGCACAGTTTGACACAACTCACACACAGACATGCAAGCAGCCTTATGGATAAGAAGTAACTATAACTAGTTAGCTCGCAGGTACAACCATGTGTAAATCTCTTTTAGGAGGAGTGTTGGCTCTGAAAAGAGCAGGTGTGGTCTTGACGTTTCGAACAGTATAATTACTCTGTTGGTCTTCAGGAGAATGTTATGGATGCAGTTTGTGGGGTTATTCTATTGTTGCTCTATTGTTTCCCTAAAGAATTCCCCGTACAACACAACTTGAACAAAGAAAACCTTGTAAGTACGTTGCTCCATTGTTTACAAGACACCACATAGTTTACAGTCTTTGAACATTGTTTGCAGCAATGTACTTCCATAACACCAAGTCAAAGTTTCACTGAGCTCATACCGATACCACATACCACAGTCTTACCTTTAAAAACAATTTTGCACATCAAATATTTTCAAAGAATTTCAATTTATGCAAAGAAGCTAGCACAAAATATTAATTTCTGTTTGCCAAGGGCTTACCCAGCAACCCCAAACAACCTTCCCTAGCCCCCACCCCCAAATACATTTTTTTTTAAACTGTGCACCTGAGAAGAACACAATGTTGGCAGTTGAGTGGGGAATCCAATTACTAGACAGGATCACATTCAATCCATATGGATCAGCACATTTGCCGCGAGCATTATTGGGTTGACATCCCCATTGCAAAACCAGAATCTCTACTTTTTGTCGATGAATAACAAATCTAGTGGACATTTTCAAATGGTTGATGTAAAACATCTTGGCCAGCAGGCTGATCCGGGAGGATTCAATAAATTGTAGGCTTTGGAGGATGAGCATGAATTCGCAAAAGCTTATTTCTCTTTCTCACAAGTTGGACAAGTCTCAAAGAGAGTAAAATAAAACAGCACACAAGCAAAAAGCTGTTTTTGTTTTCTTGTTATACAATTTCAAAAGAAAAGTAGTAAAGAACCATTCAAAGATTTGCACAATTTCACTACTCCAAAGTTTGTCATTTTAAGAACTTTACAGATTGTAACTTCCCAAATTCAAAATTGTCTAAAGAGAAGTTGTTTTGGAACCACAGGGGGTTCCCTGACACAAAGTATCTTTCCAAACTGTAACTGCTTTTGAGAGCAGTTGTTTGGGAACCTTGGGACTATCTTCTTAAACTGAATATTCTCAGAAGTACATGTAGGCATTTTGGAACCTCAGTACTATATTTGGAACCTCTTCTCTTTTGGAATCTCTTCCCACTCTTCACTTGTTATGAAACACATTGTGAATTACCTGGGAGATCAATGAGTTTCTTATAGACAGATAAGAAGGAGGCTTCTGCTGCTTTGCTGCGTTTGGAGAGAGCATCAATCTCAGACTGGAAGAGTTTCAGGAGGGGCGAGACAGACTTGCGAATATCCTGTAATTTAACCCAAAAATGTCAGTTCATTAATGATACATGCATGTAGAATTAAAACTTTGCAAAGTGGAAACCTAGAGTGTTGGTTTCTTCAAAGGTGTATCTAAGGTTGGTAAAATGAAAAATGTAAATTAGATTTATTTTAGATGTCACCCATCCCCCAAACATAACTATGAACTTACAAGTTGTTCAATACTTTAGGGGGGAATAAATGAACCATTTGCCCAAGGAATTATGTAAATGTTTTCTTTCAATAGGGCAGAACTTCTTAGAATCAAGGCAAGTTAAGCCATAGAGAGCAACTCAAATCTGATGTGATATACAGAGGTACAATGGCACAGACCAAAGGCAGAGAACCAAGTTGCTTTCAAATCATTCAACAAGGTCCAAAATGGCATACAGAAAATAAATAGCAAATTAGTTTTGTGGTATTTCAGCACCAGCTCTTTTACCTCCGGTGTATTTTTCTTGAATTCCCTGCTCTGTTCCACCAGCTTCTTCCTCGATGAATCACTCTCATCCTGACGACTAGCAAGTTCCGTAGCAGTTGTGTCTAGCTCCCTCTGTTGACAAAACGTAACATTCATTATCTTAAATATGATACTTTAAAACTTTCCAGGACGAGACAGAACAGAAACCAAAAACCAAACATATATTTAAGCTTAAAAAGATTATTAAAGATTAAGCTTATTTCATTTCAGTGTATCGAGACAATCAGCAGCTTATTGATTTGTAGCCAATAAGCATGCAAAAAATAAACTTGGATGGATTTTTGTTTATTTTCCTTACAGTGAACCTTATTTTTCTTACTTTATGAACCTGTAAACATACTTTTCATTTTCAATTACAGAAGCCTATACTATCAACTAGATGAAACTGAAATATGCATTTAACCAAAATATATCAGAACTTCACTCTTCGTTAAGCGTTGATGGACCATGTTGACTGTAGGATACCGTGTATGAACACACTTGTAAAAGAAATCATTTAGAAATTATCTGTTTTTGAAGTTATTATCAGTAACTGAGAAAGCTTTATTTATTTCATTTCATACCGGCCTCTATAAAGACAATCATTGATGTATATTTAAAGTTTGTTTCGTTTTTATATTCTTTTACTGTTCATATTACAATGTTGATGGAAAGTATTGATGATTGGGGGGGGTGTCATCTCCACAAGTAGCACTCTGTTCAACCATGGACAATGTTGAAGGCATTGAATTGCCCTTGGGACCACAGAGACTACAACAAGTAGGAATTGTACCAATGATTCAGGCTATACAGTACAAAATGCATTATTCACAGAGTGTAACTTGATGAACTCTAGTTCTCCACTCCCTGTCCATCATCAGAGTCTCCCAGTTGAAGTTCCTCCCTAACTTTGATATTGGTACACTACCTGCTACAAAGCCAGATTAACGACTGGTAAATTTCCAATAACTCTCACATTAAGCACTGCTAATTCACATAGCACTCGCAGCAATCATCGCCTGATCATCGCCTGATCGGATTATACCAGCCCCATATTGCTGCAATCGCTCGGCAAGGTCAGGCCCACAACCAATAAAGAGCCTCTGGAGATAAGAAGTAATTTTGGCCAAATTTGATCAAAGGTATCGATGTTTTCCATGCTAAAATAAACTATGACTACTGGACTGTCTAGGGAAAAGAAGAGTCCAGAATTGGTAAACACAAACAGAATACAAGTTACACATGTACATTGTACAGTGACTGTGGGATGCATAGGAACGTTGCTGTCCTTGGCCATCAGTGAGTACCAATTCCTTCACTGCAAGACTCATCAAGAAATCAAAACAGAGAGAAAAGCAAAACAAAACAAAGTGAACTTTTTAAAAATGCTCACAGTTTAAAGTACTTTTGAAAATCAGAGCTACAAAAACGTATTGAAAAGTCATGTTTCAAGATACAAATGGGACAAATTGCTTGCGCTATTGTCAAGTTCACATTCCATTCGTTTTTGGCTGGCTGACCATATTCAAATACTCTTGAACCCATACATCCATACAATTTTCCATATCATTTTTCAAGCAAACATGAAATTGTATTTTCCCAGTCAGGATACAACTTGGCCTTGGGTTTCCTATGAGAGTCAAGTACATTACATGTACCTCAGGTAACAAAAGTGCACAACTGCACACTGGTTAAAGTGTTCCTGCTTTATTTTGCAGTCTACTTCACTTCAGTCTGCATGTTTTCCACACGTGTTTAATCTCCATCCATATGTAAGTTCTAGTATGCTTCTTATTGATAAGAGACAACACAATCCTAACAGCCCTGTAAATCTTAATACATTTTCTATGAATCAATATAGCTCTAACAGTGGCTGTACTGATATGTATTTAATAGAGCTCTTTCTATAACAGCTGTATAAACAATCCAGCTCTCTGACCATCATGTGAATCTAGGAAACATGGATTCAATAAATGAAAGCCAGGCAAGTATTGTAGCATCATGTAACATGAAGAGACCATTTTTGTTCTGCTATTAGGTGTTTGTGTGATTGTTAGAATCTCCATCAGGAAGAGGAAGTTAAGCACATCATGTTTGTTAACTCATGCATGGAGGAATATATTCTTCCTCCATCATTTTATTTGGATATTTCTCAGTATTACCACAATGACTGCAGTGCTCCATTTCACAAAGATTTCAGATTGATCTTAACTGCGAATTAATCTAAATTGCTAAGCAAAGTCTGATGTCACAATAAAAATCACTATGGTATTACTGACAACTCATCTTACGATGAATCTTAGTGCTTTGTCAAATCGAAGGCGGGCACATTAATGTACGGAAGGCCAGCATGCTGTACAGAGGGAAGAATACTTTTTTGTTATTATACACAAATAAACTACCATACAGTTGTAGGTAAACCCTTCCACCATGAATAGCTAATTCAAGTTATTCAACTTACACGTATTCAAGTTATTGTGAGAGGGAAATTGTTTACATTCCCAGAGCCTGATCTTTGACCTTGTTCATGAAAATAGCTCCATTAAATTATTATGGACTTAAAATAGTTCATTCATTCTACAAAAGTGGAGCATAAGACAGTAACTGAGTCAGAAACTTAATTTCACAACAGCAACAACCAACAGAAAGGTTTTTAATTACATCTGAAATCTACAGCACATTTCTTTTGAATGTTGTCTGTATTTATTTGTTTTTACAGTCTATAATACTGAAGCAGTAACTGATACTATGTAGTGTAAACACATGTACAATGTATGTACTTATAAAAGAATGGCTAAAATTCACAGGCAGCTTTGGTTTCAGGCAATTAAGCACTTTTCAAAGTCCCGTTGGGATAGAATGACAGTAAAATGAACTATCGAAAGCTGCCACATCTCTAGTTAGAGACCACATACAATTCATCACTTTCATTACTCAGCCTCCAGTGGTTAATTGCCCTGCCCTATGTCATGTATGTGCAGTATTGACACCCTGTCTAGCGCAGAGACAAAACACCACATTTTCAGCATCACTTTCACTGTCTCACATCAGTCTGGTCGCAAGGTCATGGAATGAACTTCTGCTCTGGCATCCAATCAGGGAGAAAGAAAATAGCGAGTTTGAATACTCTTGATGATTAAAAAAAGATAAGTTACACAATTATTTTATACAAGATCAGTTTTGCAAAAAACTTTTGTTAGTGTCAAAGTGCCATTCCTGTAAGGCCAGTAACACCAAGTAATTTCAGAACTGCCTTACTAGACTCTGTTTTGAACTGTCCTTGACAACTTCTGTCAAGTATTTTCAAAACAAATTAATTCTATCCCACTAGTGTCAAGTTTCTTACTAAATTTTCTGTTTACCTTTGCTTATTATGTCTGTTGTAACTTGTATATTTATTTATTTATTCATGTTTTATGTATTCATTTTTCTATTTGTTTATAAAAATTTGTAAACACATTATAAAATGACAAACTTTAATCTAAAAAGTTTTAAAGAGTTTGAGAATGTAAACCTTATTTGACTCAGTAGTTATTTAAATATTATAGTTCCCATGAATGTGTGTCCCCAACAAGTTTTGAACATGCACAGTACATGCACATCCTAAATCCTTGTGTGAAAAAAATTACAGTTCAGTAAATTAAAGAATACTGACATGCAAATTTATCTTTTACATGAACGTTTGTTCAAGCAATCATTTTTCCTTCCCTTCACACAAAAATTGGATTTTCCAAAGACTACATTATTGTTCGATTATTACCGCACATGTACATGTACATGTACATTGTACACGTATATTTAAGACATGAAATTTATACATAAAATTAACAGAGGCAAAAATGTCTTGCAAATTTATTTTTTTTATCAGAAATGTTATTGTCTTCACAATGTTGCAAATGTTGCAAAGTCCTTCTTTTTTGGTACACAATTTCTATCAAAACATGTAAAATGTTGTTCAGGCTTTTGAGAAAACACAACTCATTACATGATATTCGTACCTTACGTGTGAGGTACTTTCATTAATCATCTGTAAGTAGAATGTACATACAATGTAAGCATCAATTTCTGATGGAAACAAATAAAAATGAAGTCAGAAAGAAGGCACGTCCACAAATCCCAAAACCCTCTATTAAATAATTCATTTGTACCTAGGGGTTTGGGAGATGACAACCAAGTTTACCATGACATGATTGTGCAACTAGAGGCAACCCCTAGCAGCAAATGTTTGAACTGATCAGGGTAATTTAATTTCAATCACCCAAACCTTCTCTGCAAACTTCATCTGTACTCAAGGCTTTATGGAGTCAATTGTAAATGCAGTGCAAAGGAAAGAAAAATACTGGAAAATAATTGTTTCAAACATTTCTTTACACATGGTTTGGGGAAATCATCTCCGACACTTGCCTGGAAGAAAAAAGGGAGAGCAAAAGTTTGAACCAAATGCTTCAATTATTATCTTCTGCAATAAAGCCTGTCCCAAAACACTTTATAAGTTTAACATAATTTCCAATCTCCGGGATTTGAGGAAATTATATTGATGATGAATGTTGAATGTACACAGGATGGAGAATGGGGAATCAGATGATTCAAAAGATATCATCCAAATTGTATACATGTACCTATAGACCCCAAACCTTGTATCTGAACAGAAAGCTTTATACACAGGCAGAGGTTGTGAAAGATACACAACACAGAGAGACCTACTTTCTTCTTAAAGTTGCTAATGGTGTCACTTTATGGAACATTATCCCCACTATGCCTTGTGGGTTGCGTGATTGATTGACTCTATTGAGCTCTTAATGCCATGGTTGGGAGATCTACCCAAGATGGATTTATGAAAGGATCAGGTTAGCACTAGGCCCTGGAGGTTAATGTTTCCTTCACCACACACAACAAGACATGCTAAAATGGAATTTTCCCTTCCCTTTTTACCGAGGAATGAAGTGAAATTTAAGTGACTTGGAAAGACTTACAAAAATGGCACAACCCCTATGGATGTAATGGGTATCTAATGAGGTCCACATATTGAATTCACTTTTTAATTGGCACATTGAACTTGTTAGTGGTTACATGCACTTAACTCTTGACACTCCCAATTGATGGGTAAAATGATTAGATTTAACAAATCAAAAGAACTTAAGAGAGTATAAAACATCAGTGCTTTAGAAATTATACATCAGGATAGTCCCTACCTTTTGTTGCATCTTTGCATGCAGTTGTATTACTCTATAAATGTAGTTGTCTTTTCATTTTTAAAGTAAAACAATACCATGACTAGACACACTAGTAACTTAGACTTTAAGCTCCCATCAAGTGGAACCCTTGTTTTAAGTATACAATACTTGTTTTTAAGCACAGGTTTAAAACTTGGACTGGGAACCTTATTTCTGTTATCAATGAGTTATTATTGAAACGACCATACATGTAGATTGTCTACCAACAGTACAATCACATCTGTAGTGCAATGCCATTAGCTTTTTACTCTTCTACACCGTGGTATATGATGGATGGTTATTAGTGTGGACTCTCACAGATTGCCCATCAAAACACGTTTGTCGTGACATCAACTTATTAGCTGCGGTATGTGTCTTGTTATGCCAGGGGTATCTCATCAGTGTGTGGCAGATCCCTGCTCATTTAAACTATTTGTGACTGCTACCAAGGCAAGTACGTGTACAATATGTACAGGACTACTTCTTAGAAAGAGTGCATCCATTTCAATACTCAACATGTCCTAGGTTGAACACTAACATGTGACTTTCATGTATGTACATGTTGATGTAATCCTGCAAAAATGAGATTTTAATCAAAATTGTTTTCAAAATGAAGTGGCACTCTAGAAACATGTAATAGGTAAATAGCTTTGCAATGATACGAAACACCTGGGGACATAGTGTAATGTACCATGTGGTGTGTTCAACTGGACGATGTTAAAAGTCAAAATCCGTGTTGCAGTTTCAATTAACACAGACTGCATCAGTAAGAACCATATGTGAAGAGTACAGGACAAAAAATTTACATCGATCACCAAATCACATGCAGTATCTGACAGTGCATACGATAGTGTACTAATTGTACTTTGAACAGATCTATAATATCTTTCATTTTGGAGAAGAGTCTAGCTGAGTTCAGGTCAACTGCTCAATTTAACACTTGAGTAAATCTCATTCAAGCTATTTCATCCTATTCATGCATTGTGTGAAAGCGCTATACTCTTGTTCATTAGGTGCTTACTCAGGTACAACAAAAGACAGGTAGATTCAGAGAGGCTAGAACACAGTGCAGCCCTCTGACCTAAGATTACTGATCAGAGTGCACCTCCCTTCAACATGCCCTCGGATGCAAGTTATTTTTCACTACAGACGACTTTTCCAATCCAGAAAAAAAAGTCACAAATGGATGTAAAACTACTTAGTGTAAATAGTATGCGTCAACAATTTAACATTCTCTGTAGAATCTACAAGAAGATTCCCCTTTTCCAAACACTGCAAGTTCATCTTTCATTGTTCCTTGCTTGAACCATACATCATGTGTACATTTGTACAATGTGATAAGGTACACATAATGCCTATCAGCATAAAGAGACAAGCTTTGACAAAATTGACCCTCTTGGCTGTGCAGCTATGTTGAACCTATAGTATACTTATACTGTATGAGTTCAATTTAATTCAGGGAAATTCAGAATAATCAAGCCATTAGTTAAATTGTAGCTTGATGATAGATATATAATAACCTGCTAATAAGTGAGTGTGCTTTATGCATCATAGCTACTACATCCGATATAAAGATTATCAATAGTGTTAATTGATAAGCGGACTGCCCAGCCACCACTCAGCCCAAGTTCAATCATGCTATCCAGCTCCTGGTTCAATTTCCCAATTCAGCTAGGGACAGAGTTTCAATCAATAGCCCCACCACCACAGAGCTCTGGACGATCGAGGCTTGTCGGGCAAAAGCAAACGTCCCTTGGTTTCAAGCCCGTCAGCTTCCATCGATCTTGTTAATCAATAGATTCAATAACCTCGGCAGAAATTGAAAGCCTCTTCCAATGCAGCGGACTGAGTCCAGGGGAGCCAGGGGGCCCCCACGGCAGCTGAAACACCGCTGCGCGCACGCACACATAGACTTGGCTTTCTCAATTATCGGAACACGTCACCTATAAAATTTCCGAGCCAAATATGCACCTGCTTTGACACTTGGACTCTCGCGGGATGCATCGGGAAACGGAGGGAAAGAAGAACTGATGAGATATTGATCTGTGTTGTTTTGAGGAGCCGACCGCTTCTAACTTATTGGTTTACAGTTAAGGGGGAGTGGGAAAGGAGAAGGACTGAGTGTTCAACTTGAAGCTAACTGAGTCATCTCTGTTGCAAAGAGCATTGAATGAGCTAAACTGTAAAAGAAACAATTGTTTTATTTATTGACACAAATAATGTTTGTTAAATATGTAAAATACACACTTGTTAATATGTGCTTTGTACATTGTTTCCTTTTTTAAGTGTAATTAATTTAATAAATTACTTTACAAATTACACAATTGTACTACACAATTGTTTTTTACAATGTTACGTAAATAAAAGAAGTTTTCAAAAAACATGCTCATCTTCGGGCCTGATAGATACTTGATGAAGGATGGCAGGCATTGCATCCAAGCTTCTGGTTACTGCCTTGATGTCCTTTGAAATATTCCAGTAGAAATTTACACAAAGTATTGGACAAGCGGTCATCATCAATTGACCATCTTCTTTGTACATGTACATGATGTTGTTTTTATTGCTTGCCCACCCTTAAAGACAATAGTCCCTTAACAAACCTCACAGCGTTCTTTACCAGCCATCCGCACATTGGACCATCATCAAACTCAACTTACTTGTCTTTGTAAGAATAGAAGCCCTATTTCCCCTTACCCAATACTGATCAATATATTGCATTGTTAGCTTGCCTCTACACGACAATGACTCGAGCAAAGGGCTGCTTTCACTCTGTGGCAGGCAATATTGCAGTTGCTTGAAATTGATTACACCAATGACGGAAGTTAACGCATCACCAGGCCCTTACTCATTAGCAGAAAGCAATAAAGGCAACAATGAAATGCACCAGCGCTCCAACTGATGTGTGATCAAAAAAGAGGGAATAACAAATTAACAATTTTACATGTATGGTGGGCTGTACCATTGCTTGCTTAAAGGAAATGTATTTTTGGATCGACTCATTGTACTAAATTACTTTCATGGAATTGAATTCCTGGATGCTTCATCAAAACACATGAACAAGTTGTGATGTCATCAAGAAAAGCAAATACATTAAGAGTTGTTAGATTTGGTTTTCATTCCCATGAGGATATGTTGATGTGTGTCTTGACACGAAATACAGGCTTTTATCCTTGTTTTTCTCAGTATTACAGCGATTTATTCAAAATTTTAAAATATTGCCCCATTGGTTAGTTCATAAGTGTACCAATTTTAAAGAAGTAAAACAAAGCGTGTTAAAACAATTTCTGTATGTAATGTATCATCATGTGGATGGGCAAAACCAGTAAACATCCAGTGAAACCCATGATACATGTATGTATCGTAATCAAGAGAAGACATAAAGCATACAAGTCAGTTAACCATGTGAAGAGATGAGTGAAAACAGCAAACTTCAGTCAACTTTAGCCAATCATTTTTTTTAAGTAATCTACCATTAACATTCCTTCTTTTTTTTCTTTTTCTTTTACCTGCATAACAATCTTTAACTTAAAGTTTAAATGTAAAACTTTCCGACTTGTGACTTGTTTTATTTTTCTACTTTTGGTCAAATCAAATCCATTAATAAACTGTACATGAGCACAGCTAGCGAGTAATTCTCCATTTCTTTATTTATTTATCAGTCTGTACATGTATGTACATGTATGTAAGGTTAAATTAAAGAGTCGAGTGGATTTCTTTTTGACTGATTAAACCTTTACCACACTTTCCAGTTGAAGAAATAATATTACCAGACAGATTTAATATTACATCTGGAATATTAACCTTGACAAGTATAAAAAGAGAGAAAAGGATATTTATGACTACTTCACTACTTAATGCAGGCATTATTAACATAATGGCTCAGGCGTTCGTGATGGAAGAATAGATGATTGAAATTGGGTCACAAACAGAAAATGCATCCATGGCATTAAAAAAAAAAGAGGAAATTTACTGATTATTATGATTTGGAGGCCCGTGTGTTGCCCGGGGGGAGTTGGTTAGTGCGTGCGCCATTCAATCATTGAATGGTCCGGTGTACCACCCTGCAGCCGTACGAATCAATACCGTATGAGACCGGGGCAATATTGAAAGGTTAATGGATGGACGTAATTGATGTGATGGCTCCCTCTCTAATCAATATGACAAATGCACTGCGCCCCACGTTCAATGCGGGTTCCATGGACTTTTTACTTTTTTTTCTGTCTTTCAGATTCCTTTTTCTTTCCTCATCAACACACGGAGGATGCACTCACACTTGGCTGCTGAGTTCTCCTGCAGATGGTTTTTGTGATTTAATGAAGCCTGACTTCTTTGGATGAATAAGAAGTAAATTCCTACCTCCCCCTCCTAAACACACACACAAATAAAATAACTGAAAATCTATTTTAAAACAAAACCAGGAAAATATTGCTTTGTTCTTAGTCAAATCTTTCCCTGTATAAATTTACAAAACAAGAAATCAGAGTCACAGCATTTTTCTTTCTTTTTTAAGCCCCCCAAGTTGAGCAGTTTATAACCCAACTTGTTAAACTTAATTTTTAAGATGTATTTCAATAGTGGTTATTTATATTTGCGGTTATTTACTTTTCTGATGTTTATGTATTTTCAGAATTTTATGATCACAGGCTTTTTATGACAGACTGTATTGGATTTCAGTAAACTTGATGTTACTTGCACATCTCAGGGTTGCTATGTAAATTATGCAAAATAAAACAGAATATGCAGATATTATTAGGTACCAGCAACATATTTCCATTGCATGTTCATTATTTTAGTCATTGAGAAGCAATGAAGTAATCAACTGATAATCTATGCATCAATGTTTGGATAATTGATGCAACACACTTAGTGTATAAGTAATTACCTTAAATAGGGTTTCTCCAAATTGGATTTTAATTCTGTTTTCACCTTCAAATGCTCATCTTTATGTACATACATTGTACATACTGTATATTATATGTCTCCAGCAATAAGGCCACTGGTTCACACTTTCCTGTACACACCAAGTATCCTGACAGTTATAAGCATTGATGAGCATACATTCTCAACCCAACTGATAATTAATAGAAAGTCTTGTGATGAGAGTGTTTTCCAACATAATGCTGTTCAAACTATTTTTTTCCATATGTAATATTATTTGTTTGTACTCTTAAGTTGTCTGGATTTTCCATCACATACTACATTCTAATAGAAGTTACTGTAGCTATTAGATACAATGTACAGGTTGAGAATTGGTTAGTACAACAGCTCAAGTGCGTATAGGACTAAGATTCCCTAAAAATGCTACAGTTGATGCTTACAGTAGATTTGTTGTAGATACACAGGAATACAACACCAAATCTATTTCCAAAAATTGTGATATGTACAGTACTGTACAAGGCAAACTTATACGCAATGCATTAATATTGTATGGCAACAGATCAAACCACATGGGTGTAATCCTTCGGACACACTTATCAATGTTTTGAATATAATTATAAAAGTACCCAGTTTTTGATGACCTTATTTCAAATTCGAGCAAAATTTGAACACCAAATGTTAGAACTGTACCTAAAGCAGGTAACAAAAGATGAGGCACAATGCTCATGAACAATTTGAACCAGTGACACTGAAAAAATCTGTGAACTAACTGATATATATCATCCAAACCACAATTCACAGCCATCTATGTAGGCTACACATACAAATACTTCAATGCCATGATTACTCCTAATTACTATTCAAAACACCTTTCTGCTTAGTCAGATGTTTTTGAGCTTTCATTCCCGAAACCCATCACTGCCCTCCGAAAAATTAATAACAAAATGCCCAGGAGATACAAAGTAATTATAACAATTCATTGTTATCAAACGGCAATAAAACTTGGCACTGCATCATCAATAATTGAGTCCACGAAGCAGGCATTCTTTTCATAATATCTCCCTGAAGTCAAACCTTCCCTTCCCTTTTCTTTTTTGATCATTCATGGTGCAGATAATAACAAGCAATAGCGATTTTTAATGACAGCACAGTTGAGAAGTGGAATCATTCACTCTTGCTAGACTGGCATTAATTAGCTCCCAAGAGAATGGACATCACAACCAGGAGGGAAAATATGGCAGAAGGTGAGAGCATGGAGAGAAAGGGGGGAGGAAGATTGTATAAAATTATTTTCCAATTTTCTTACAACAGTGTGTGTGTGTGTGTTTAGATCTGCTTCTGTGGACAAATACATTCGTGGCTTCACTCAATCATTCATGGACCAACTCCCCGACGAGGTTACCGTACTTCGGTGCCCAGCTACATCAGGGATACTGCTCACCAATATTTAAATAAATAATTTCAATGGGGTGTCAAAAGCTAAATGAACTTTCCAGATATTATTCATTCAAAATGGGAAAATGAAATGGGTTTTGTTTTGCTAAGTATGACCCATTTTCTGATTACAGGATACAAGGTGGTGTGTCAAGGAATTCTGAAAGTCATGAAAGGGAATGTTCATCACTGTATGTAAACAAAAGTTTACAACTTTTGAAGTCTTTTTTTCTTTCTTTTTCTTCTTTTTTAAATAGAGGTCCCAATATTTTCAAGAAATGTTCCTTATATTACTCCCTGGTTTTGTGTTCTAATTATCTTTGTTTTTCCTCTTACTTCAAACTCTAACTATACATGGTATGTACACGTACCGTGTGTGCCAAACAAAACACTACTAGATAACATTACTAGAGGTCCTTGGGTTCCACTAGGCTGATGAACACAAACCAGCATTTTGTGTACTTTTTAAGATACAGCTTTGGAAGTTCGACAGTGGTGTTGTCAAGAAATATCATGAAACTAACATGAAAATTTCATTGAAGCAAATACTGTATACATCATGTTCAGTATGTAATATGTGTAGGTTTGCATACAAAATGCACTCAGCGAGCAAGGTTTTACAAAAAGAGTCATGTTTATTGGGATGACAGTATGTACTGTACTCATCAGAGGCAGTTGAGTACAAAAATCACCCCTCTACTTGGTTCACTTTCAAATGATCCAATAGAACTGGACCTTACCAAGACTAAATTGGATGAAAGACCATGTCCGGCTTGAAATAGAAAGCATAAAGTAACACAATAATCTGTCTTATTTATCATATCAGACTATACAAACATACACAATGTTCTTCAGAATGCATCATGCAAAGTTGCAAGCACTTTAATTCACTAAACATTATTCCAACGAGGTTAAGTAGTAAGTAGGTACACTGTACACTGACCAAACCCTAAATTGCACTTAACCAATCTCTGAACTAGATCAAAAGGACTTTCCAGTAACATAGACTCCTTTTAATTAAAAACACCAATTTCAAAATGATCCTCTCAACACAGAAAGCATTAAACCTATGGATATTAAGATGAGCCGAAATCAATATAAAGAAAGCCATGGTCCGAGATCAATATCATATGATACAGGCTTCCTATTTATTCAGACAGGCGTATGGGCCAGCCAGAACGGTGAAAGGAAATTAATGTTATCGACAAGACAGGACCAGGCAACCGTGCAAATGAAGTTAAGACGAGTTTCATCCGCGGCCTGCTCTACGCCAAAGGGATACACAGGAAATTGAGAAGATTTGGGCCTAGCAGCTTTTACAGAATAAGAGAGTGAGAGTGAGATGGGGGAACAATAAGGCTTCTGGATTCATGGGGTTTATATGGAAATCGACCATCTCAATTTCCTGCAAGCCACTATTTTATAACGTTTGAAAATTGTTTTCAAATAGCAAGTGTGAAAGCTACAATGTAAGTTGTTTATTATCCTCACTGGAGCTGTATGAAACATGAACATCAATGCATTGACATAGAAAAGGTTTAATTTCCTTAACTTATTTACTTGGCACACACTTTGTAAGTTAGGGGTTACGTTTGATTCCAATTCAAACCATTACTAACATTTCTGAAGCATTCTTTTAAAAAGTACAACTACAAGTATCACAGAAAGAGCCTTGAAATTCAGCTTTTTCCCATTTTCAAACCTTAGCTGTATGTAGATGAAAAAGGCAATCCAAACTACAAATTACTTCTAATGAGTGATTGATAACAGCTTTCAGCTCTCTGTTAACTAAGTTTAAATAATATGAAAGTTAGCACTTAATTTCCCATGTTAAACCAATACTGTATCTTAAAGCTGTATGTACAAGCCATGGTCGAACTCCACTGATCAAGCTAACTACATCAAGATATTCATGGTTTGCACAGATACCAAACAATGACTGGTCTGCCACAACAGATCACATCAAGAGAATAGAAATCGCTAATCTGATTCCAGTCAGGTTATTAAAATAAGGTTGCTTCTAATTCATTTCCCCTCTCACTCATATTAAAAAGCATGCGGCTAATCAATCATTCTACGAGACTTAATAACTGGATTTCCTTGTGGAGCTACGCGCAAACACAGTTATCAGTGGCGGTAGGCTGGGCACAATGCCTTGTTGTCAATACCCAACTCGATATATGCACTATTTTAAATTAGAATGATTGAGATGTATGTACAATGTATCATCTCCAGACAATGTAATGAAAACAAATTTTTAATCCAAAACTAACCAGATTCAAAACGTTTCTCTGAGGAAAATATGGTAATAAAGAGCACACAATGTACAAGTAGCTACTAAGATTTATTTAATTATGTTTTTTCAACCTTGTATCATCCACCATTTCTCAACCCGAACTTTTGGTCTCTCTGTGGGCCTTGTCAAAACGTGCCATTTTCAAACATTATCAGCACATTTTTGGTCGAATAAAATAGTCTATAAATAATAATAATAACTAGTTTGTATATAGCGCTTTATCTGCAGGTGTCTCAAAGCTCTACATCATTATTTATTTCCAGACAGGTTTTTGAAGTTTATAAATTATGAGAACCATTTTTATGACACTTTGTAAGGGTTTACAAGGTACTGTTGTGCATGAAACACTGGGGCAAACCCCTTCTATTAGCAATAAGTGTTGCTGCTTTTTACGTGCCTTAGACAACTACAACAACACACGGACCAACGGCTTAATGTCCCATCTGAAGGAAGAGGCAATAATGGTTTTAAAAGTGTCTTGCTTAAGGACACAAGTGTCAAGACCAGGACTCAAACCCACACTTTATCACCAGTGCGCTTGACCACTTGGCCATTACACGCCAAATAACTATTTGTGCCACCACATCCGACCATGATATCACACTGTGAGAGACTTAGACATATAACAAACAGTACAAATAAAACGATGACAATTTCATTGGGGTTTTTTTGTTTTGAGTTTTTTGCAAAGTCAATCAGTTCCCTTTTTTTTTTTCAATAAACACAATTTCATGTATAACCAACTGTGAACATGTTTCAAAATTTGGTAGTCACATTTGAAACAATGAAAACAGTATTTTATGTTTTGTCAGGGATTGTGTGTGTACAAAGGCTTATTTCAAAGGCTGCTATCAAAACAATCCCATAACTTGTCAGGTCTCTACTCAACTGGATTTCCTCAACAATATTTCAGATAGAAAGACATTTTCTGGAGGATTGGTGCTGCCATCTTTAAGGTTGAAATTACTCAATTATTTCTTAAAAGTACAGTACTGCTTTCACAGATACATGACTAAACATAACATATTGCAAGAAAAGTCCATCTAATGGCGACTGTATGGGGGCGACTGTATGGGGGTGACTGTACATTGTATTCTTTTCATTGTTTAGGGTGCTCAGGATTTGACTTTGTTCAGTGAACAGTGGTAAACTTGTCACGCATCAATGGCAATGCTAATCAGTTCTAACCCCAAACCATGCTCCTTCTGCAAAGTGCAAACACCGACTAACACCATACATTGTGTTGACAGAAAAGCTTTAACTGTCAATACTTTAGAAAAGTTGTTTTTCTCTATTCTGTGGTGACATCCCAACATGGCCAACAAGATGTATTTGAACAACATGATACATTTACATAGATCTTCAAAATGTAAGTAAGGCCTACGTACATACAGAAATATTAAGTATATTATTTGACAGTGTGCAGCCTGTATGTCAATGAACCATGTAAGAATGCCTGATAATGTGTCTGTATCACACCACTTTCTTCGCAGCACTAAAATGAACATGAGTGCTACAGTGTATTGACTATCTTATTTAAGTGGATTATTCTTCCAGTCAATGTGTTCAATTATAGGCCTAATACACAAAATGGTTACCACCAAGGCAAACAAAAGTAAGCCTTGATCAAGGCACACTGACCAAACAGAACGGTTGCATTTTGCCCCACTTAGAGACTCCCAGCACACCCCACGTTCACTGCGTGGATCCACACTGTGACTGTGAGGATGAACTCATGTATTA
>CM021532.1:130307-141337 GCA_010994315.2 Pisaster ochraceus
TAACTATTATACACATAAACTGTACATTGATAAAAATGATGTCCGATGCATTTTACTGCAAAACATATTCTCATCCAATTGGTTATTGGTTGACCTAAACTCCTCGCTGCGAGGCCAATCTCAGAATATTGCATACCATTCATGTTCATGTGTTCATGTTTACAACTTTACACACACAAAAAGGGGAACACACGTCTTTAAGGAGGTCAAAGCTATGGCCATCCTAATACATGAACCGCCCCCATCTTGCATAAAAAAATCTGTTGGAAATCCAATGGAAAAATAAAGAAACACACAAGCTTTCGAATACAGATGGATCAAGGCTTTCGCCCTAACTGCGTGTGTGGACTGCGTGCATGTGCTTGTGTGTATCGTCCTGGTAAAATGCGTGTGTGTGTGTCTGTGTGTACCGTCCTGACGGACTCAATGCATGGACATTGTGTGTGTGCAACCATGGAGGTAACCTCCATGGTGCAACTGTTTATCATCCTTTTTACAGACTCGCGTGCATCATGGATAAGGGATAGCGCAAGACAGCCTTAATCAAAGCCAAACAAAACTTGGTGATGTTAGGATGAATAATGTTGCTAAGTTTGTGCAACATTCTGTGCTAAGAGGGATTGATCTGAAGTCATACAGTAGTCTCTCCTTTTTTTTAACTACATGTACAAGCTTTTAAAAAAACAATTGTATCGTTTGATTTTATTTGTTAACTCCTTGAATGAACACAAAAAAACACAAAATAAACTTTTGACAATGTAGTTGGTTTTTAACTTCTACCCTTAGAAGTTGCAACCCCTACATGTACATGTATTGATTACTAGTGTCAGATCCTAAACTAACTACATAAATGCACGGTTACCAAGAAGACCATGTAATTAGACTCAGGTGATCACACAGGGAATAATGTTTGGGCTAAAGCAAAACCACATTCAGTTTGGCAGTGCAATCTTCATTATAATAAAATCACACAGCACAAGCTCTTATTCTGATGTGGATGGAAAAGATTTGTGAGTTTTCTTTTCATAACCAACAGTGTACATATACAATGTAATGTAGATGGTTGCATGAAATGAAAGGTGATTGATCTTCTGATACATGTATCATACAGAAAAGGGAAAGAATCAACACCCTGAAGCAGAAATTAATTCCAATGCCTAATTTGTGTATAAAATAACCTGCCACATTGAAATAGAATGGTCAGGCCTGCCAAATAAACAATGTAGATCTGGAGATTTGCCAAAGCAAAAGTGTCTTTCTCAAAGGCTCAAAGGCTTTACTGTTCATGACAGATCATGGTCACTACGGTTTTAACAGCACATTTAGTGTTCTGTTTAGGAACAGCGATCCCCTATTGTCAGTTATGTGTATCTGTAGTAACTCCAAGGGCTCCACTCCAATACTTCCAGTCCAGTGACCCCAGGCCTATTTGTCAAGTTTTCCTTGAACTTTTCATGAGAATTATAAAGTACAGCAGTATGGAAAACTCTGGATGTAGATCAAGTTTCTAAGGCATCTTAATGCACACAACTTCAGCAGAAACAAACTAATCTAAATTGTCTAAAGTTACTACATATGAATACTGTACATAAAGAAGACATAAATTCTAAGAAAAAAGTACTGTTTTAGTCTCATAATTACATCCTCGAAAATTAGAATTTGTAAAATCCCACGATTTAACCTCCTATAATGGAATGTATGAGAAACGCTCTTCATATACATGTAGATTTCTTTTTATAAAAAATTATACAATTTCGACCATTATTTGATCATTTTACAGCTCAGCTGAAGCACATACATGTAAGAATGCCCCCAAAATGGGACATATTTTAAGGATTTCAGAACTCAAACTTGGAGGGAAAATCCACACGACTGCAGGGCTTGTAGACTGCAGGGCTTGTAGTTCAAAATGTTTACTGGACCAAAAATGTTCTTACAAGACTGGAAACAAAATGAGATAAAACTTCCTGACACCCAGACACTGTTTCATTTAACAAGTTTAACTGTTTTTTATTTTAACAAGCACTAAGGCATACTACTTGGTGAAGTTTTATCCCATTTCGTCATTGGTTTAAACTCAAGAGAACTGAAAGACATTCATGGAACTCAAAATCATTTGAACAATGAACATAATTTGTTTTTATTTTTACAATGTGTAGTATTTTTACTCAATTGAAAAACACAAGCCAGCCGGACTTGTCAAGTCATAGGTTTACTGGCCCAACACTAAAATCATTGGCCTCAGGCCTGCGGTCAAGAGTAAAATTTGAGCTCTGGATTTGTACAACTAAAAACTGTTAGGATTGTTTGTTTGACTGTATAGTTTGTAATCACTTGCTTGGTTGAGTGCCACTACAACATTGTAATGTGATGACATAGTTGTTCAGTTTGGTAACTGATCGTTTTGCCATACATGTACATGTAGTACTTATAGTTAGTTTGAGTTTCATGGTAAGTTACTGCCTTAAACCATAAGTTATCAGTAAGATCTCATTTGTTCCTTTTGGTAACCCTGGTAAGTTCTTATGTTTACAATAAATTGTTTTAGTGAATATGGCTATCACTTGAAGGTTTACATTACATACATGAACTGTACTACTGTACTTGTTTACATGGTAAATCAGCCAAGCATGTTGTAGGCTAGACTTCACAATGCAGTCCCGTTGCCCAGCATCAGTTGCAATTGTCATTATTCTTACATCATGCCCTGCATATGCAAGACAACTGGAATCCCCATAAAATGTTGGGTGACAATGATTACTTGCCTAATTAGGCCAACAAAATTGGCCATTAGGACAAAAAAAAGCATTACTATTCCTATACAATAAAGGTTTTGATAAATTCAAGTCATCTTAATGTAGGGCTTGATTGATATTCTAAAACCCAATGTACAAACAGTTGATGCAACAAAGCTTTGTTTACTTTAAAATGATCGTGGAATCTGCTGTTTTCCCAATTTTGTTACGAAGGCCTAGATGTACTGCAGACTGAATTTCAATTTTAAAGCCAAGTGCATGTAGCACTCGGCACAACCTCAATTTTAACAGGTCACCCATGGTCCTTAGCAACTTCTCTCACAAATTCGTGTGAATTTAAGATAAATTTGTCTTTTCTGCCAGTATTAGATTTAATTGACTGATGAGGACAAGCCAATCAAAACAGAGGACACTACAAAAGGATAAATATTTTCAATGGAGTTTGTCTCATTATGGAACCAATGAATACATGGAGTACTACTACATCACATAATGAACTTTACAACCAATCAACTATCCATGGCAACAATTTTGAGTTCTAAAATAAGTCTATATCATGAAATTATTACAAACTTTGTCCTTTCTTTTGTTTAACTGTTTTCCCGCAGCTCTCCAAACTATGGTCAATGATAGTAAAATCTAAAAATAAAATGTTGTCTTGTACAATGTATTGTAATAGTAGTATTACTATACATCGACAATTTTTAGTACATGTATGTCGTAGTAGATAGGAGGAACTTCCATCATCATTTTCATTTTTTACCTAGCTATTGATTGGGTGTTTTGGATGTTTATATACATTAAATAAAGTTTTAGAAAGATATTTAAAGAAATCATTTTTCTATTTCCTCCAATTTACTTCGCTCGATGTATACTGACCGCAGCCATTCTGGATTGATCCCAATCATACCAATCAATTCACGATGTCACTGGCCGGCCGGGCTGTGGGCGGAGCGAGGGTGCGAACATTTCAATGGTTGCTATTTTAACATCCAAAACACCTAGGTCAAGCTAAAGAGGTGAGTGAACATATTGAGCTGGTTTAAACCGCCGACCCGCACATAGGGATTTTCATCAGTAAGCTTAAGAAAAATGGGGCCGGACATGTGGCCAAGGATTCACCTTGGCCACACAAGTGGGGCTAGATTGTAGCTAGTTAGTAGCTCTACACAATTACAAATGAAACTCCAAGTCTGAGATGAGAAGCTAATAATATTTACAACCACAATCCTGATGACTCAGTCATACCCATCTCTATAGATATATACATATTACATGATATACTACCTAGTCTGGCCGGTTTGGATAGCTGTTCAGGCATTATTTCATATATTATTAATATAATAACAACACTAAAAATAGGAATTTGAACTAACTTTCAACAGCTGTGATCATTCAATGTCGGCCCTCTAGATGACCGGGTGACCGTACTCGTATAAAATTACACTCACTTTCTGTCATAGAGTCACGTAATAGTCGCCATTAACTCTTCGTTTTCAACACTGGACACCAACAAATGCCCCCGTGTTTTCGTTTGTTGACATGGCTGCTTGATTTAACCACAGAGCAAGGCTTTGCACTCCATACACTACAGCAATACACGGGTACAAACACGCACACACAGTCCGGCGTACAACAAACAGCACTATGTATTCTATATTGAACCAGAAAATGGCAGTTCGATCTATTTCTGATACTTGTCAATTTACCCACTCCGGAAAACCACCGAAAACTCCACCAAAACACCCAAATTTGGAACGAAAGTGCCCCTGATGGACTCGGAGATAACATGCGGTCATTCCTGAGCTGTAAACTTACCTGTAAAAGTGGCAAATCGAAGTTTTTCCAGTACTGAAACATCGACGATACATTCGCCGCGGCCATGTTGATCGATCACTGGACAAAGAAATCAAACTCACACACACACACTCTCGAATTATTTTGTGCACAGGCGAGATTCAATGCATACAGCGTGCAGCAGCAGTAAACTAGCCTCGTACACAGTACTGATGCTGTGGTGTTTGGCGTGTACCATTATCCTATCAGAGGGGTATGAAATAATTGATCAGCCGCTGAATATCAAACCAAAATATTATACTTTTTGAAGTTAATTCAGAAAACTGAAATGGACTATGCAATAGAATTCACCTTTTGAACATTTCAAATGAACTTGTAAATATTTTTAAAAGCCCAATGTGTTTTTTATGTTCCTTTTTCAATCGAGTCATTGGATTATTAATTATCATAATTAGTATGGAACACTTGCTATTGGCTATCGCAAACTTGCACTGGGCCGGTGATTGATCGGTGTGTGCTGTACACCCAATAGAATGGCAATACCACAAGCAATTCACTGCTTCTGCATGAGGCATCATACCTTTTGTAAAATAACCATATTACTTCGATATGAAATACTGCGGTCCCATAAAAGGAGTTGTTTCATGCGCGCCTGAATAAAGCTACACTCAAGGAATACAAAAACACTATTATCATTGTTTAATTAAAACTTCACTGAATTTCTTTAAGGAATCGGCCGCGATCTTGAATGAAAAATTCCAGATAAACTGTATCATAGACTGGAACACATGTAATCTTTCTTTATCTTCCATGGTGTGTTATTTCCATCACTTTTTTAAATAAACAAAACAGCTAATTAATATTTTTAAAACATCAAAGAAGATAATGTTTGTTTACACGGGGTAGATAAATGCTTCAGCATTACTAAAATCCGACTACATCGATACATTTTAGCGAGTTATACTGGTTTATTTTAATTTTAATTTTAATTTTATTTATTTATTTATTTATTTATTTATTTATTTATTTATTTTCTTGATCACATAATATTGAATGTTGCTTTGGGGTTGGTATTGTTATTTATTTATTTTTATTTTTATTATTTTTTTATTTTTTTTACTATTTTTTATAGTATTTTATTTTTTTACACTGAACGATAGCCAAATGTACAGGCGATAGCTGATAACCATGGAACAAGGAAAGAAAGAAGCACTTCATGTAAACATTTATTAATATTTCCATGAAGTAGTTGAAGATCATCCTCCCAACATTTATTTAGATGGGATCCGTCGGGATCATCGAGGATTAAGGTCGGCGCCCCAACAACATCAAGGGTATCCTTCACGGCATCTCAAATGCCACCAGCTGCATGAAGAACTGAAAGGGATACCCGTCACAAGCTTATCCGTGTTGCAAATTGTATGTTTCATTTTGGTATGGTCACCATCAAATCAAGGGTGACTCTCTAATTGTGTTGTTTATTGCAGAACTCAATGTAACGGAAGAAAGCTGTACATGGAAATGTTTTCCTCAGCCTGGACCGTCGGTCAGCCCCCTCGCTGATCCATTCAGCGGCCACACTAATGGAACTAGAGAAGGCGCCACCACAAAGCTTATGTCGATGTTCGTCAACCTCAAATAAAATGCTCAATGTTGATTTTGTTGTAATGGTGATGGGAATGGCAGCAGTCCTTGAAGACCCAGAATTCCTCTGGAGAAAGTCCTCTCTATCTAATAATCTCTTAACTTTTGAAACATTTTATAAATTACAAACACTAGAGTGTGCCCCCCCCCCCGCAATTGATGTGGTTATTTTTCGATAGGGGTGACTCCCTACAATATAAATACCATTTTCTGTTATACCATGTACCTTGCTCTATGGTTATACCTGCGATGGAATCTGAGCAAACTCAATTGTCCGAGTTTTCTTGGGCTGGTGATGTTTGTTTTCCTACTCCAAGCGGGAAAAAAGGCTGGCAAGCGTTTGGATTTATGACACATTTAAATGTTGAACTATGGCGTGGAAATACAATTGATGTAGCAACCAAAATTAATGCCTGGAGAAACAAGGTCAGCACAAAATGAAGTTTCCCGCCCAATGCTGTCTATGTATTTACTTAGTTATTGTGACAAACAAGCCCATAATTATGCAAAAAGCACTAGAAACAATGTGCAATATTTTATTTTATTTTATTCTTTTTATCATTTTGTTAAAAATATGGCCATTGTCGTGACCCTAAGGTCAGACACAAATACACAGCCAATTTACAATATACAATTTAAAGGTTATTTAAAAAAAATATAAACAGGAAATAACAAAATTATTAAAATATATAATTATTATCATACATGCATTGGTGTAAAGGCCATGTCACACAGGGTAATTTTACAGGCAAATTGCAGGCAACCAACTGCAGTGCATGAAAAAGGAACACTTCGGTTGCACAAGAGACATTCTTCTATAGCTGTAACTCACTATCCCCAAGAAAATAACGAGAAAACTGAAACAATATGAATGAACTTCCTTATTGGAGATTGCCTGGAACTGGTTGCTTGCAAATTGCCTCGTGAGACACGGCCTAGATAAAAAAATACTCATCTACCATCAACAATAAACAATGCAACCATAACATAATATTAGATCTTAATACTATTTAGAAAATTACGCTGTTATAACGCTATTGGGTAAAACTTTGACCCAACACATGCCTCTCTGTAACTCCTTTGTTGGGTAAAGTTTACCCAAGATTAAGCTAAGAGTAACATTTTGCCCCCCCCCCCCCAAAAAAAAAAAAAGGGTTGTTCACAGAGAGACACGTATTGGGTAAAGTTTTACCCATCAGCGTTGTTAACAGTGTGTGAGCAACCCTTGTTGGGCCTCAAAAGCAATAAGTTCATAATGTTCGTAATGTAATACGCCACATCGTTATGTTTGACTGTCATTTTTGTGAGCAATTACCGAACGTATACCCTTCCCTTTAAGTGAAAACATACGAGTGTATGCATGCCAATATTGATCCCTTTTACACCGGCGGTTTGGCCTACCGAATATCTCAAATTAACCGCGATTTTGACAAAAAGACGAGGCCTAACAATAACATACATTATGTACCGTCCGGATTATATGTATTAACTGGCGATCCGAAGACTGGTTCTTCACTTGTTGGTCCATATATCGCCAATGTAGCGTCATCATCACCTGTGACGTCAGTGAACCTTCGCTGGTAGTTTGCCATGTACATCACTTTAGTTTCTTCAACAGTGGTATTATCATCTACGTCAATCCTATTTCAGTTTTGAAAAAGGAGACACAGCAAAAGCGAAATAAAAAATAGACCATTAATGACAAAATGTTGAAACTTGAGCAGCTTCAGAATTGAGTAGCCATATGCAGATGTTGATTCCTAAAAGTTTCTTAAAGGAGTTATTTATTTTCGATGACTGGTAAAACTAACTACTTCTTTATCTAGTGTTCTTTCTAATTTCAGATTATTAAAGATTTTAGTTTTCATTTGATCAATGAGATCTGTCAAAATCTGTTTTTTCTTTTTTAATGGACATAACAATATCCAACATAAAGTGCAATTTAAAACAAAAATGTATAACATTGAGTTAGATGATGTGCGTTCGCGCATTGCTATACCTTTGCACTTCGGGATTCAATACCGGCCTATCTACCAGTGTTGCAAAGGCTCTTTCTGGTGCTCCCGCCATGTCTGTTTTGTCATCCTTGGATTTGACGAGCTCCACCACTTTGGAGACATCATGCACGCTACTGCCGATTACCGGTGGTTTGGTATGCAAGACTCGAGTTGGCAACTCTTCGCCCGTTTTATTTCTATCATCCTGCAATCTTTATTTCCAAAGAAAAGTGGATAATCATAATGTCACTGCCTACTTATAAGGTATAAAGTAAACACCTTTGTTTGTGTATGCTTAATTGTTTTAGGTGGGGTATGCTAGCGGAATCTGAACCTGGGACCTCCGGATTAACGTGTCGGCGCTCTCCTACCGACTGGCTATCTATCCCTATGGCGGTACTTTGCCAATAATTGTCTCTGTTCGGGCGCCCCTTAGGAGCCATTCAACCTGTAACTGCCGTATAGCCCTATAACCTGGGACCACACCCAAGTTTTATACGATGCAACCTGGGAGCAACGAAAGAGGGAATAATTTTTGGTTTGTTTTTTTGTTTGTTTGTTTGTTTGTTGTTGTTGTTGTTGTTGTTTTTGGTTTGTTGTTTTTTTTTTTGGGGGGGGGTTGGGGGGTTGGGGGAGGGAGTGTTACTTGAATGGCCTAGAGGAGTTATGCAACGGTTTCTGCCCGGGACGGCTCTTCAATATGTCAGTACTGGGCAGACCGACGAAACGTGATCCTAGAATATTTGTATGAGCAACAGAAGTTGATGCTGGTATAAGAGAATCAAAGTACGAGGTTGGTCTTATGCTGTTACGTGATATGCACAATTTCAATTTGAAGAAAAACGATACTTACGAGCTGTTGTTTTTTCTGTTCCTTGTGAAATAAAAACAAAGTAGGGCAACTATGCCTAGACATACGAGTCCCAACAGTGAGCCAACTACACTGATAAGTGTCAGTAACACAGATTGAGGTAGGCCTATACCTATATAGAAAATAAACAAACAGAACTCAATGTAGCAACTATAGACGTGATCTTATTATCATGGCATATCCTTAAACTGAAATTTAATATTTGATTTAAAATGTATATAAAAATCGCTTACGGTTAGAGATTATGAAGTAAAAATTAAACAATGATAGTCAATGTATCGAGTAGGTGTATGTGTACTGAAAATGCTGGCATTAGTGTAGCATTAGTCGTATTCGTCTTGTGTGATTTATAGTCTGTTTATCTGAATTATTATTAATTGTCGACTAGATCGATAATCGATCAGTTATTGATAATAATGTTGAAAGGTGCTAGCACCGGAGATCCAGTGCCTGATTTTATCAAGCAAGAATACAAATTTAATCAGCACCTAATTCCATCACCATGTCAATGTGTACGATCATTACCGCACTAATAATAAACTAATGCGTTTTTATAATACTTGTGTGGACGTACCCGTTTCTTCCGTTGGTAGTAGTGTTGTATGATTCGTCTGACAGCTTACATGTACTAACCCATAGAACAAAAACTCAGCAACAACTGCAGCAACAAATTGATGGAAATAAAGTCCTCTATTAAACACCATTATCAAAATAAGGAAGGGTTGAAATTCTGGCGAAACTTTAAAACATGACCCATGGAGTTCTGTAGTTCAACTTTGTAGCCTAAAGAACAGCAACGACCCGTCTGATATTCTCCTACAGTTCACCCATTTCCGCGTAGACGACAATGATTTCTAAAAGCCTATTGTCTGCCTCAACTTTACTGAGTGAAGGAAAATATTATGCTTCGGTTGTTTTACACAACAAGCTGCACGACATTGTGTTTAATGCTCCGTAAGTAGTTTCTGTGCATTTGTGGTGTGCGTTTGTGTGGGTGTAAAACTTGGGGTATGGGGAAGGAATTTGGTTGCCTACGCCCAGGCTACTGTGGGTGGTGCCGGTGCGTGCGGGAGGGGGTGGTTAGATTGTAGGGTTGATAGGCAGTGGCGTAACAAGACATCTTTGAACTCTTACAAGACCCATTTTTCTAGATTACAAACCGTTCTTTTTTTTATGGGTAAATTAAGCAGTTGTGGCTTGTGGGTAAATAAAAATAATAAAGGGTTCCGTTAATGGGGTCGGTTTTTAATTTTAGCACGACCGCGAGCCTCTACCTGCTGCTTAGCCCTTCCATGGCAAAACAGCTCAACTCGAAAATATTGGGGTTTTATCATGGAGCCATAAACTTTTAGTTTTACCCATGATCTTATAAAACCCATAAACTGAGGGGCGCTTTTTCCATTTCAAAAATTTGAAGGTACACTGTGTATGGTTTTGAATATAACATGTCCTGTCTCAGCTTCTTTTTACACTTTGGTCCCGTTTTTATGGCAAAGCAGCTTATCTCTGTACTTGCTCTTCTCAAAATGTAATTTTTTGAGTTGGGCTGTTTTGCCATGTTGAAGGGCCGAGCTGCACTGCGAGAGGTTCGTGTTGGCTCAACATGGAATTCGTCAACAGAGGGCGCTGGAATTGGAATAATCAAACCCATCAAACATGGCGACCTGCGTAGGAAGAATTGTTTTGCAAGCATCTCAGAGAAATTGTGCCTTTTTAACGGTTTCTGCTCAAAATAAACTCACAACTAGGAGACATTTAGCTACAAAGTAAGTGATAGAATAACTTGAATATTATGTTTGGGAAGAAAAGTCTGGTGGACGTCATTTTCCAGACCATAATCTGATTTGAAAATCCCAGGCGTGTGAAAAAAGGCACATCTGGATTGGGTCGTCTGGATTCGATCTTCTATTGTTCTAGGCGTGTGATTTTTGTGGTACAGGCTGGTCACTTTAAAGTCAGTTTTCT
>CM021532.1:188044-199960 GCA_010994315.2 Pisaster ochraceus
ATTAATTTAAGGAAGTTTAAGCAAACAAAAGATGATATTGTCGTTTAAATAAAAATATCGCGATAGCCACGATATTTCGATATATCCAAAACGGATGTCGATATTGACGATTGTTTTCGATATCGTATCATGACAATAATATCGTGATATCGTCCAGCGTTAATGATTACATAACTATTATGCTAGAGTTGATAAACTGGCTACTTGGTGGTGTGTATGGCAACTCTTTCTTGGCCATCAAAACCATCAGTTTGCCAATTGTTATTTGAGTAGTTGAGCAATTGAGCTTTTAAGTCTGTTTGGAGAAGCTTTACACACTACATATGCTCTACATGATGTACCATGACCACTATTGTAGTGGTCAAGCTAGTGATACATATAGTAATGTTTCCATGTTAGGCAAATGTTAGGATATGGCAGAATTTGCACCACTTCAAAACTGTCAAACATCAGACAGGATTCAAGCCCATTCCATTCTTAACACAGTGAAAGCTGAGACAATTTTATAAAACTAACTATTGAACCAACGATGTCTAAACATTAAAAACGAACAAGACTTTTAAATTCACAATAGCAGATAATTTGAACTTCAAGTACAGCTAACATAATTACAAATTTTATGGTGTGAAAATAACATGGATGTTGTATTTTTCTACACGAACAATCATGCCTTATAGGTCTATGTATATACATAGAACCCACCAAATTAAGGTTCTGTAATAAATGGAGGAAAATAAAACACAATTTTGCTATCAAACAGTTCTGACAAAGTCATTGTATCCTACATGCATGTATCTGTCATTGGACTGATGGCAATGTTCCTGGCTGGGTACTTCATAAATGAATCAAAGGCTGCTTGATGTACTTTGCTTGATCACAATATTGACTTATAATTCATGCAGAAATTAATTTCAAGTGTTGATGTTCAGTACTGAATAATGCAGTCATAACATACATTGTATGCAGTAGACTACGTAGAGTGTAACAACAGCACTTCTTGATTCACAAGATGCTGAACAACCTCACACAAAAGCACAAAACATGTCAAGACGTGATCTCTTATTACAACACTTACACAATGTATATGCAATTTGGACAGATTCTATACCTGTATCTATCCATGATCTATATGTAAATTTGTCTGGCATTGTTTTGTTTGAGAAATGAAATTGTGCTTTGCTCTGTGGTCTTTGCGGCATGCATTGGTCCAATTACAGCGTTATTTGAATTTATGCAGTGCATACTCAAACATTAATCAAGTATTTTAATTTTGAGAGTGTTGACATCAATACATAATATTGCGTACAGAAAAGGGATGGCACAGCATTCCATCTACCAATCCTCTAGTTTCAAGAAACATCCTAAAACTAACCTGTAAAAGCCACTTTCTTTTTATAAACACAAACAGCCATTTGGGTAACTATTTATTGTGTGGCACGTGTTCTGTTTTAAATCATGCATTCCCTGCTAGATTGGATACACACACACACATGAGAGCATTTCAAAAGGTAGCATTTTCAGTAAGGCTTAGTGCACAAAAAACACCACCTGATGATTATTACTGTGAATTAGGCTTTGTATTTTAGAATGCTCTTAAACCCACATACACTCGAATGCTTCTTTTCAAAAATGTAAGGATTTTACATAATAGCAATACTCAGAAACATTAGTACCAGTGTTCCCTGTTTAAAAGGACAGTTTTTAGCTTAAAGTTCGACCATCTCTGTTTGTAATTGCCAGTATTGACTCAGTGGCTAAATCAAGTAAAGTTATTCAAGTAAAGTTATTTTCCAGATCTTTTCAGCACTTTTATTGAAAAATAAAGTACAAATAATGGTCTTACAATCACACACAATACAAGGCTACCTAAAAAACAAAACATTAATTTGAAAGTACCTGATATATTTTACCCCTGTGTGATTTTTCACTGTTGCTGATGGACGTTTATTGCTAGAGGTCAGCCAAGCAGGAACAAGACACCACGCTACAAAATGTATCTGGATATGGTGACTGCTCTATGTTCAGACTCCCCCAATGTTCCGTCAACCCTGTTCCAATATCCTCTAAGGGTTAAAGTTAGGGTTAGGGTTAGGATTAGGATTAGGATTAGGATTAGGAAAATTCATTAGGGGTGTCAGATATTAAGGTTGTTCGAACAGTTAGGAACATCTACTGTAGGTGTGTAACCACTCAATCTAATGTTCATGTTACTGCCACTATACATTCATGTACATGTTTGTACGTCATGTCACAAATGCAGCTTGAACCGGTCAGAACTAGTTTGAACAACGAGCAGGCAAACTGAGTTCATTCAAGTGCGGGAAATATTTGCATCCTGAAAAGGAACAAAATGAATTACAGATTTCCCTCTCTTTGATCACTTTGTCAAATCTAGGGTGGTCAAAGTAGAGGGGCACATTGTGAAAATGTTGAGCAGGCTTGAAGCTTTGATCAACTGATTTTACTATTATGGTGCAAAAAACCCCGTTATTCTCTGTACGCAATCATACTTGGCCATTTGTCTCTTTTGTTTGCATGTCTAGGAGAGGAAATAAAACAACTTTGATCAAGAGACTTCATTGCTTCAATAATTTTGTTAACATTGCAATATGGTTTGGAAAAATAAATTGGATAAGGTGTATAGCTTTTATCTTTAAAAGCATTATTAGGAGCATAATCGTGGTTCTCTCAGGTTTTTGAAAGAATTATCAAAGATCTGGGACAAGTTGTCAAATTAATCACCTCGAAATGAGGTCCATAAGTGTTTAATTAACATTAACATGTTTTGTTGATTATTTTGAAACTTAAGTGTTTCTAAAATGCCATCTTTCTTTTTTTATTTAGTGTGGCGATCGTTCCAAATACTTGCCTTAAAATTTATGCCATCAGCCTAATGATGTACAGTAGATTATGCATGGAGAGCACAGTAATGTCTCAGGCCTGGATTAACATGGAGACATGGCCTCTGCTAGCTGAGTGTCTCGTTTGAGCCTTGGTCCACTTTCAATATAGAGATGTGATGTTCCAAGTGAAAGTTGTCTTTGATAAATGAAAAATTGCACTACCCAAAATATTATTGGTACAGACTTTTTAGAAAGATTTTCAGTGTAAAGTTTGGAAATCTAATTCAACAGCAGGCTTTGAAATTCTTTCCTGAAGGGATGACCTATTTTTGTGGGTTAATATTTAGCTTAATATTGTGATGTGAAATTAATTGTGTAGAAAAGAAATTGGAATTGTTTAGTGGCATTGGTACAAAAAGTTAGTTTTAGCAAACATTCAAGTGTTTGCTGAGCTTCAACAAATTTATTTTTGACAGATTTTTGTTTTTACCATTTGAAAAGGATAGTGTGACACATTTATTGTCATTGGTTGCTTCTCTGCAAACATTTTGCTTAAAAATGTATTCATCAATGTAAGAATTCTTGGCCTTGAACATGTTACAACTCAAAGAGATTGAACGTAAGTTTGTCGAGGCCATGACCGACATGGACCTAACCTCTAAGATTTTCATTCCATCAAACTTCTCTAACATATAATCCTAATTCCTGTATACATCAATCTTATATTCAGCGTGGTCACACACAGTGCAATGTGAATAAAGGGTTGCTTCCAACAATACACCATAAGCCAACTTTATGCTCATACACTGTACTCAGCTTTTGAGTTTACTCATTTTGATATCTGTCAAATTATGTTGTTTAAACCACTCTTTACTTCTCTCTGAATGACCAATGTAGTTTTAAAAAGTATTACTGTATAATAACAATTGAAATAATTACAATGTGTATATTGAAGTGTTGTTAAATAAAGAACTTCTATCAAACCTGTAACCACCTTTACAAATTACATCTATTAAAACCACCTTTAGTCTTACCCCTGTACGTAGACATTTCTGAAACCATTTTTGTGGATTTCTGAAACCATTTTTATAGATGCCACTCAAGCAGTGAATATTAACCTTTATATTCAAGTATCTTGAATCCTCGACTCTTATTGGTCAATCCATAGCAACAAGAGTGACTTTAATTGCACATATCAAACCATATCAAACCCTATTCTTACATGAGGTTCTAACTCAACGTGTTTGCTTTGTTTGAAGCTACTCATAAAGTTTTGTTACCACTTGCAAACTAGTGGATTACGGAAAAATTATAGTGCCTCTGCCTCCCATATCAAAGAACTCAAAAGTGCTTTATTTGTCTGTTTTATTCTTGCGTTTGTGTGATAACTTATAGCCAGATTGCATGTAGTTCATAAAGAAACTCCTTTAGTACTGAATCATTTTGATTCTTGGCTGTTAAAGGTATGATGGGCGTGGTCATCTACATAGTCTCTCTGAGTATCAATCAGCAGGGTGGGTTTCCAACCAACAGAACATCTCAGCTGAAGAAGAAAGAATTGAGGCATTATGCGATGAGGAAAGATATATGGCACTTCACAAAGACATGATGGAAGAGGAGCAAAGACAAGGTAATAAAAGATTCTAAATTCATCAAATTCCATCCTTTGTTACTATAGAGACTCATCTGGCAATTCAAGTGGCTCACAATAAAACTGCCTCTCAAAGAGATTGCCACATAAAGATCATTTTCAAAGATGGGAGCTGACATCCAGCAATTAACAAGGAATGCAGACATCTAGGAGTCCCTGTTTATATATTATCATTACCAAACAAAACTTAGAACTGCCAAATTAAAAAATGTAACCCAAACTTTGAAATTACTTGTTTTGTAATGTGCAAACTCGCTATGTACTTAATAAAGGATAATCAGAGCAAGTTCATGGTGGGAAACTTGATTATGAATCACCTTAAATACAGCTTCCAGCCTGACTCTTGTGGCCCAGACACTACACATTTCAATTATTAATTCTGGTTGTAAAGCCAACAAAAAGTATACACCCAAGAAGGCTTTTGTTTGTCAAGCTTGAAGAAATATCATTGTTGATAAAACAGGAAAAAGTAGGTATGTATTTTCATGCTAGTGGCTTCTGTATAATTTCAGGTGTTCCAGGTTTCTGGGTTTTTAATATAAATCTCGTTGTGAACTCTAGGATGTGTAATTGAATAGACAGTTTCTATTAATGTCCATTTTTATTAAGTTGTTGCCATGGAACCAATAGAATTAAGTGAATTAGATAGCCCTGATTGACCTTTCTGAACTTGTGGTGTCATTGACCTCATCCATTGAATGACAAATGAGCATTATGATCAACCAATGACCTAATTCAGTGATTAAGAACAATGATATTAAGTTCCTCTGAAGTAGATGTACAGGATGTGCACTGTGAACATAATTCTGGAAAGACTGATTGCTCACCGCAATTCTCTAGGTTATACACATGTAGGCTGTGTACCATTGTACAGGTGGTTTTGTTACCAGCTTTCCACAAATTTTTTTGTGTTTTTAGTACTTTAATGATAATTTAGAATTTTAGTCTTATGTTTATCAGTGTTTCACCATTTACATCTTTTTTCTAATGTTGAATATAATCTTAACTGGGTTGGATAATTTATTGTTACCACTTTGTCAAAACATGTTTTTCGAGTACACTGCTATTGTTTTTTCTACTGTGTAAGTTTATGTGCTGAAGCTAGTTTTTGATGATAATGCGAAATGTACCCCCGCAGCTCAAACCTTCCTGTCTCCAGTTAGCGTATCTAGAGGTCAAGAAGGTCATGGCTTAGTGATAGAGGGAATCAGCTGATGCATGAGGAATCTCCACAGGAGGTTTGTATCATCACCAACCAGGACTCCAAAACTGCTAGGATTCTATTTTGATTTCAGAACCAGCCAAGCGATCTCTCAGTCTCAATGGAGATAAAGTGGTTGGGGGTTTTGGACTTGTTGTTGGTGGTTGGTGATCATGCTGATACTTATTCAGTATGCAGATAAAGTAGTCTTGCACATTGAGGTCAGTTATGTGTACAGGGTTAAACTAACCAGCATTGTTAATGCTGTACCTATGCTATGTCTATTGTTGGTGTATTATGGAAATCCACTGTACATTGACTATTCCAGAGCTTGGGGACAGTACCTTTATCACTTTTGAAACAGCTTCACTTCATTGAAACTTTTTTGAGGTATAGAATTGCCAGAAATTGTTGTCTACCGGTTGGCCTACTTTCTTTGTTTATTTAAGAGGAAGACAAATTCACTATTTTATATATATAAATGGAATTTTTAGTTTATTCAAAAGATAATTCAGGGTTCAGTTGAAAAGATTTGCTGATAGTTCTTCAGAAAAAGGAGAAATAAGGAAAAAGGTAAATTTGAAATGATCACCACATGTATCCGCTACTGGTACATGTAGTAGTAACCACAGCAACAGTTGCACACAACGACACAATTAGAAGCAGTAACAACAGCAACATGGCATGTAAACAAAAAATATAAAACATAGCTTTTGAAAGACTTGAAAAGCTTAACTTAGCAATACAAATAAACAGCAATATCATCAATAAAAAACAACGGCAACAGAGGGAGTATTTGCTTGGAAAAGGACAAGAAACCAAGATGCTTTTTGTAAAAGAATGGGCACTCATTTCTTTTTTAATTTGTCCATAAATAGGAAGTGTATGGACACAAGTGTATGATTATGTGCAAATGTACAGATTGTTGAAGAGCCTGTATGCTATAAGGGGCCATTCAGAATAGTCAGTGTTAAAAAATTTAGATTTGTTTTTCTTCGAAATTGTGGGTGGGTGGGTCACAAGAAATTACTGAAAATCGAAATTTAGTTTTTAATAAATAAAAAAAGTATATTTAAGTTAACAAATGAAAAAGAAGAAGAAAAAGTACCCAGCTGGCCAAGATTGTCAATTCAATTCCTTATTAAACTACAAAGTTGTTTGTTTGTGCCTGAAAAAACCATTGAAAACTACTGATGTTGGAGATCTTTGCAGGCCTTGAACTTCGCTCTTGAAGGGGGCACAGCAATTTCCCTCTGGTAAGGGGCACTCTATGAGGAAAATGTAAATTTGTATTGGAACCTTACAGAGGACATCGCAGCAAAAGCACAGGGCACCACGGCAATTGCTGTGGGTGCCATTTCGAGGCCTGTCTTTGGTCTAAAATGTCTGGTTCATTTGAGGCATTACTTTGTTCTTCAGTGTATAGGTTATATTATGAAGCCATTTAATATCTAAAAATCGAAAGTTCGAGTGAGTAAGTGAATGGGTAAAAAAAAAAAAAAATTCAGAAAAAAAAATCTAAATTTGTTAACATTGACTACTCTGAATGGCCCTTAATGTATGTTGTTTTTAACATCCTGTGTGTGGGTGGGAGGGATCAGCAACTTACATGTATGTACCCTCTGCAAAACCAATAGGAAATGAAATGATATCAGACAGGTACTCGGGTCTTTTTGTTGTTTTCTGTTGTTTGTTTATCATTTTGAAAAGTGCAAGTTGCCTTCCGATAGGTTCATGGCTGACTTTTAACAGTCAACAACATACTCTACATACAATGTACCTTTATTGTTACATGATATTGTAGTCAACTAGACAATGCTCTGCTTTGTTTGTTGATGAGATCCTGTTTGAATAAACCAGACCAAAACAAAGTGGGCTTAAGGTCCCCCATAGACAGACCAAACAAAAGTGCAACACCTGTGCCTTTAAATGAAAAGGATTAGAAGCAACTTGTCAAATGGGAACATTTCTCAAAACACTTGGTACACCGACATGTACAATTGCATTCAAATAATCACACAGATTGAACACTACCTTTCAGCTACAGTCCAGGAATTACATTCTTTTAGGATATGGTCACTTACTACATGTATGAGGAGAGGACGCTGCAAACCTTCATTTACTAAATGTTGTTGGGAACCCTTTTTCAATGTAAAGGGGGCTCCCCTATCCAAATTTGGAAGTGAAATTCAATGCCAACAGTGTACACACTAATATGCAAACGTAGACACATTGTAATAATGAGTACTTTACAGACAGCCTTGAGTGTGTACAGTGAGTGTACCATTAATCACTACTTCTAACCCCATCCATAAATCATTCTAAAAACCATCTGGCACACTTCCACTTTGAAAACAACTTCATCTTCATCGTTGCTTAGATGTGAATTTCAATAAAAAACTGCGATTCTACAGGAATTAAATATTTGAACAGCTATATATTAGTATGTGACATACAGGTTGTCTCGATGTTGTTAAAAAACAAAAGTTTGTATACATTACATACATGAATAAATCTCTGCATAGTTATCTTATTAATGAAAATTGCAAAGCAATTCATAGATGAACAATTGTGGTTAATAGATGCTTCAAAACCCTTGTCTGAACGTACAACATACGTTGTCATCACCAAACAGGGTATCTTTGTGGTTGTGTTTGTGTTTGCTGTATCCAGTAAAAAGACAGGTTGTCAAATTGTATAGATTTAAACCACACTCAGGAGGTACTTTAGCGACACTAACTAAACTCATAGTTGGAAGTAAGAAGTCAAACCCCACAACCTCATTAAGGAGGTACAGTACTTTAGAGACCCTAACCATACACTTGGTTGGAAATAAGTCACACCCAACCACCCCATTCAGGAGGTACTTTAGTAGAGACACTAACCATACACATGGTTGGAGGTAAGAAGTCAAACCTCACCACCCCATTCAGGAGGTACTTAGTAGAGACCCTAACCATACACATGGTTGGCAGTAAGAAGTCAAACCCCACCACCCCCCATTCAGGAGGTACTTTAGAGACACTAACTGTCCAAATGGTTGGAAGTAAGAAGTCAAGCCTCACCACCCCACTCAGGAGGTACTTTAGAGACCCTAAACATACACGTGGTTGGAGGTAAGAAGTCAAACCCTACCACCCCATTCAGGAGGTACTTTAGTGACACTAACTGTCCAAGTGGTTGGAAGTAATAAGTCAAGCTTTTCCACCCAATTCAGGAGGTACTTTAGAGACCCTAACCATACTCGAGGTTGGAGGTAAGAATTTGAGCCCCGCCATCCCATTCATAGGGTACTTTAGAGACCCTAAACATACACGTGGTTGGAGGTAAGAAGTCAAACCCTACCACCCCATTCAGGAAGTACTTTAGAGACACTAACCGGTACATGGTTGGAAGTAAGACGTCAAGACCCGCCACCACATTTAGGAGGTACTTTATAGAGATTCTAACCATAACTAGACAGATGCCTTTGTCCACACACTAGAAACATTTGTTAGTCCTTGGTTTTGGTAATTCACTGGGGCATCAGGGTATAGAAAAGGAACCCACTATGCTCATTGCTTTAGCCCATTGGACAAGGGTACTAGACTGATGTACCTTATTCCATGATTAAACCAGTGCAAGAGACAGATGCTCATAGTCTTTGGTTTGAGAGATTAAAAACAAAACATGTGTGGAGACCAAGTAAAAACCAGCTGTGCCTTGTGCTCTAGACCAGTGGACTAGACAGGCCCAATACAAGTAGACAGAATTTATGCAAGACCAATTTTTACATTAGACAGATAACCTTGACCAGTATACTAAATGTACATTTTAGTTGTTGGCTTGTGGGATTCACAGAGAATGTTATGGAGAAGGATTCAAAAACCTGCTGTGCTTGTGTTGATTGTATCCTGTGGATGTAACCCACCAACGCTGGCCAGCTGTCTGACATTTCCTAACTGTCTAGAACAGGGAACCCTGATGCATGTTTTGTAGGCCATGATCCCAGAACTTGATGTCTGGCTGGTCGAGGTGTTGAATAATAAATAAAGTATGTCTCACTCTGTAGTGTAGTCCTTTATTGAGCACATCTGTCTGTATCGCGGTTGAGTGGATAGTACACTTTGAGTAAAATGTCAGAAATTACTCACAGTTTCGACGAAAGTTGACTTGTACTTTATTTGACCAAAGCAAGAAGCCTTAGAGTTGGATGGAATTTGTTTTTTGGTTAATTTTATTTACTTTGCTTCAAAAGAAGTTAATCAATGTAAAACAGTACTTTGATCAATTCAGCTTCAATTAACAATTGAAAAATGGGTGAAATAATTAATGACTTAATTATTACAAATCTTGTATTCATCCTTGTATCTGAAAAAGGAACTATAAATAAACTAATAGTAAAATAAAGTTTTTATGAAGCGTACAGTGCATTGTACATACAAGCGTGTGCACAATTCTGCAACAAAAGAACCTAGACATAAACAAGTACATGTACCCTCAGAAATTGAACCATCAAAAATTGTACAAATATGTCTGATATTGAAGTATTTTCTTATTGTTAATCTGTAGGAGCACCAGGAATTAGCTTCCTTCGTAGGGGCTAGCTGTTTTTTAAGAAATAAACATTAGAATGTCTTTTCACATCACACAGGAAAGTGACTGTAAATGTTGTAGAGGCCCATGGGTATAGGTTGATCACTGAGTTGAAAAAGATGGCACTGATGGGTCTAGTATCACAGGAAAAACACTAGCCTAGAGGCAAACTAGCATCTCACAGTTCCAATGTGGGAACTAAGGGACTACTGGCTTGTTGTCACTAGTAATGTTTTCTGCTGAGTGTAGGAAGTAGGAGACACTGAGGAGGAGAGAAAAACTGCACCTTAAAGGAAATAGGAAATGATTTTTGATGATAGATACTTACATTCATCTCCTGTACACTGTATCCTACCTTTGTTCCGCTGGACAGTTTTTAAAAAGTCCATATTCTGTTTATTACAATTAATGAAAATATTAAGTTCCCAAACTTCGTCACCGTTTTCACGAAGGGACAATTGTCCCCTGCAGCCAAAAATGTATGTTTGGAGAAAACCGCGTTTGAAGTTATGCTGATTTTGAAATCATTGGTTGGTAGACTTTTTGCTATTTAATCTTTGAAATTTTTACATATCAGGAAATTAGAGATCCTAAATCATACAAATCTGTTTCCAATTTGTCCATAACGGTTTAATTAACGAGTAATTATTCAATTAACAAATTGTTCTCTTCGTGAAAACTGTGCAAAACGTGGTCCGTGTGCAGAATTGGCTGTTCCTGAAAACGCTAAAGCCGGAGCACTTACTTTTTACGCTGGGCAAGGGGAAAAAGTCACGCGTTAGAGCAATGCATAATTGGCTCTTCGTGAAACCGCAGAAAACAAGTTTTGGCCGTTTGGGGCGTGCGCGTAAAACTTTGTAGGTCAATGGTTTTGGCACTTCGTGAAACCGCAAAAAGCCGGAGCACTGGTATTTGGCGCTGTGCCAGCCGTGTCTTCAACGCACAAAAAGATTTTTGGCTCTTCGTGAAAACGCAATTCCAGGTTCTTGAGGTTTTTGTCTTTCACCATCTTAGCATAATTAAGAAACTAGACGACTTTTAGGTCTATAAATTAGTGAATTGTTAGATACCGTTAAACTAAATGGAAACCACCAAAAAAATCAAAATGAGTTTTTTATCAATTTTTTACAATATTGTCTCTTCGTGAAAACGGTGACGACTTGTACAGTGTGTGTGAAAATGGAAAATAAACTGGTTAAGCTACTAATTTTGTATTGTTGCAGCCAAACTCTGCTTTAAATAACAACTAAATAGATTAAATTTCAAAACAGATTTACACCTGAGGGAAACTGTCTTTACATGTAAAGTATCCATTATTAGAGGTCTTCATGGCCTCATGTGTGAGTTGCAAAATGCTGGTGAACCACACTCTTGAAAGTGTCTGTTATTTTAATGATAAATAAGGACTAATACATGTTAAATATGTATCATAGACACTCCATACCCAATCCATTGCCAGGAGCCTTCCCAGATCCTAAGGCACTCTGCTGTGAGCCCACCCAAGACACTTCTATGGGTGGCCAAAAGGACCAAAACTAATAAATTGATAAACTAAAGGACAACATAAAAATCAAAGAAAATAGCTTTTAGAATAAAGACAAAGTCAAAAATAACTTTAAAAACTCAACAACAATCAAAGAAAGTTG
>CM021532.1:200112-213536 GCA_010994315.2 Pisaster ochraceus
CCGCCCCCCCCCCCCCCCACCCTGCTTATTTTGGCTAGAGAGTCCTTATGCCTGGCGACGCCCAGGGCTTTTTGTTTGGAACCTTTCCAAGCCCTTTGCTCTGAACCATTCTTGGCCATGTTTCTTGGAACTGAGTTCCCTCCTGAATCCTACAGCTCTTTAGTAAGCCTTCCCCTTTGACTCTTTGGGTGCGAGTGGATCTCAATTTACCATTCTGAATGACCTTTTTACTTTACATAGCACCATGTTGTAGTGGTTTACAAGGTCCTGTCCAGCAATATGCAGCCAATCAAACCAGAAACACTGGGCGAACCCCTTCAGCACACAACACATGGGACCTTCGGCTTTATGTCCATCCGAAGGACGCAGCAATAATGATTAAGTGTCTTGCTTAAGGACTTAAATGTGACCGGGACTCGAACCCACTTTCTGCTGATCAGAGCTCGAGTACGACATTCTTATCCGCTTAGCCACGACACGCCAAGAACTAGATCATTGTAAATAATTGTTGATCAAGATGGCCACTGTACAACCATAGTTAAATCATGGTTTAATTCACATACTTCAGACATCCCATTAACTTTACCTCAGTTTTACCAAATCTTGAAATGCACAAGTTGGGAATACGCCATGGGCATGATGACAGACTAACGCTTTATCAAGTTATCAGTGATAGGTTGATTATAATCACCAAACGGATGTCTTAATGTTGATTTAGTGTATACATTGTACAAGCTGCAGACATAGTAAAACAAGACAATGGAGTTACTATAAAAGGGATATCTAAGTTGCAAATGTGAAGCCAAATTAGTACATGTATACCTTTGTACAATACAGTGTTAAATACTAAATGAAATAAAAGAAGAAAACTCCAAATGCGGTTTCTGTCTGCTCTGGTCCCTAAGCCTCGTGGAAGATAAGTTTAAAAGAAAGTAGTCAGAACAAATATGGAGAGCAAACAAACAAATAACATAACTGACAAATCAATCATTAATGAAGTAAATTAGAGACATAGATCAGTGGAGAAAGACAACTTTTCAATTTGTCATTTCTATTGAAGAGAAACCACTGAAAGAATAGACAAGGTCTGATCGTACAACATTCCTTTACAGATAAACCATTTTAAACAAATACAGTAATATCAGTGGAAAACAGGGATGTGATTTCTCCGTTTTTAACCGGAATTCCGTTTTTTTTTCCCTTAAAAAAAAGAAATTCCAGGTTTTTTCCCCCCCCCAAAAAAAAATAAAATAAAATAATAATTATTTAAAAAAAATTTTTTTGTAAAGATCAAATTCATAGAAAATGAAGATAAAACCATATAATAACGCCCCAGATTGCAGAGTAGGGCTTTTAAAACCAAAGATAAATGTTAATATTGGGCTTTATGCGCGCAAGTTTTCGAGTTCGCATACTTTCGCGCTTTGCGCTCAGAGTTCAGGTTTTTTTCTCAACAGCCTATCACATCCCTGGGAAAATGAATTAAACAGTAGACTTTATGAAAAGTTTAAATTATTGAAGTTTAAATATCAACACAAGACTTCAGGATTAAAATATTAAAATGTAAGTAATCATTTGGGTGTTAAATAGAAAGTTAATCCCAAAGATTAGACTGTACAATCCCAATTAATCCTATATAAACATCTGAGGTAAACAAACATGCAATCCTTTATACTTCACAGTTTGGTTCCATTTGGCTGGAACACAATAGTATACTTCCAGGGTGTACCAAAGTAAGATGGGCTTGATTTGTAAGAGTTCATGCAAATCATGTTAGGCCTTGAAATTACATCCAACACATGTTTACATGTTTTGATATCAATGGATGATCGTGTTTTAATTTTAGTTTACATTTCAGTCCTAAAATCTGGAAAGTTTTTGTTTTGATTTTTGTAAATTCATTGTGATTTTCCCCCCACAAATCTGCTTGCTATTGTCTGCTCTGCTGTATATTCTTGTATTACAAATCGGTCATAAATACATGTATGCTTGAAACATTGCTACTAAACTTGTTACTTAAATTACACCCATTACTCTAAAAGTCTTTGCTTCTGGACTAATAATGTATCAGGGATGACTCTAAGTGATTCTAGCGTAAACATTGTAAAAGACATGACTGAAAAATCATCAAATAATTCAAAATTTCTGCAAACCACACTGAGAAACGCTTATGCTGCCCTCGGCCTTTTAAAAACAATTTTTTAAAAACATTTTATGAAACTGTCTGTAGGCTGATTTTTTGGAAACATCTGTAGTTATTAGATGATCTCATGCTTAGATTAACCTGGCCAAGCTTGTTTATAAAATGAACTCTGAATAAGTCAAGAATGAAGGTGCTCTTTTCAAACTGATGCCCTTAATAGTGTTGATAGTTCATTAAATGTTCAACCAAAGTGTGCACAACTGCCTCTAAAAGATCCTTGTTGTTCGGCTTTCAATTCATCTGAAGCTTGAGTTAAGATGCCCTGTGGCTGAATTAAGATCACTTTTCTTAATTCTGATTTTCTTTTATAAAATGGGCCAATTTAGTTTGATATGGATGAAGAGATTGGAATTAAGACTTCAACTCTTCCTTCATTGCAACCATCTTTTTCTAACATTGTGGACTTTATCTTTTATGTAATATCTTTTCTGTAATATCTTTTCTGTTTTTTGCTCAACATGTATGTTTTGTGTATATATATTTTTACAATTTAGTCCAAAATTAAATAGGAATAATGTGAAAATAATTTATGTACTGAATTTTTAATTACATGATTAAAATCATGCAATTAATTAAGTGAGCATTCTGTCCAAGTGTATGTGCATGCTCATGTAATTATTTATTATGTAGAGGCTGCTTGGGAAACGAAACTGATCTGTTTCAACAAGTTTGAAGCCAAAAACCAATTTTATAAATTGCTCTTTGGTGCATCTCACTACCAGGTCAATGTGAATTCAGTTGAAAAACTAACTTCCCAGGAGATACAGAAGAACTGCTTAGAAGTAGATCATTCAAATACACATCTTATATACAACCATGCAGCAAAATAATCAAGCTGCAAATTTACTCTCTTTTTGTGAGAACTGGTCAAGTTCATGTATGATAAGTTAACAATATTTCTGCTCAGTTTGAATATTTTATTGACATTTTGAAAGTCATGGCTAACATTTTGTGCACCTCCTTAAGGCCAAAATTATGTTCAGCGCTCTTGTGGTTTAAGTAAACAGAAACAAGAGCTGAACCCCACCCAGTAAAGAAAACTGAAAGTAAGTCTCCTTCAAGGTGACTCTAGGGATCGTTTCTAGTCATTGGTATTTGATTTCAAAGCCTGACTGCTATGGAGAGCTATAGACTATAGCCTAAAGCCATCTCCATGGATGACCTTGATTGACCCTTTAGCTGCAGAGGTTGATCAAAAGTCAAGATATGACTCCAATGGACTGGGGCATTTCTGTAAAAGTGCACATGTTGTATGTGTTGACTGAAATTACTTAAGTTGTAAGACGTTGTCTTGATGTAAAGATACAATGAAATAAAAGGATTCAATTTTTGGTAAAGTATATAATAGGCCTTGTTCTTAGCATTTTGTAAAGTAGCCTACCAGGCTAATAAACTGCATTTTACTTGCCCCCACTAGGTTTTAGTTGCCCAGATTTTAAATGTCAGAAATGTATCTCTCTGATGTATTAATTTATTGTCCACATCTAATAAACAAGTATAAACAAGTAGGCTACATAGGTTGCACAGTTTTTAGTAGCCCACAGGGCAGGTTGAACAGTGGTTTGTACTAGCCCATTGGTTTTACAAGAGAAGTCTGGGATAATGTTGAGTGTGACCCGTGAATCTTGTGAGATTTTAGGCATTACATGATGGAGTAGTGATTGTTTGCATGTTGTACATTGTAGCAACACCATGTGGTTTCATTAAATAGCACTAGTTATGTTTTGTAAATGCGAACTTATGTAAACATGGATGCAATTCACTTAAATTTTTGTTTCTTATCCTTAACCAAGTTTGTTAAAAGTGTTCACTTGTTTTTGCTTCCAATAGCAGTCTCATACTCAATAATGAAACAGTGCTGCAGGAATTCCAAGTTCCTTACCCAAACCATTGCTAAGAATAATATTGTTGATAAATGATTCTCACTCTTGCCTCTTGTTTGTTTTTCTTATCTCAGAGGAAGAGATTAAGAGGTTGAATATAGCCATCGCTTCCTCCGACAGCTCCTACAATGAAGTAGCATTTTCATACGGAGGAGGAAATGATGAATATGACCCGATGAGACCTACGGAAGATGAAACTGGTAAGGCTAAAATTGTCAACATATTTCCACAAATGTACTTGCTATAAAACAAAGAATAATTCTTAATTAGGAAAGGCAAAGTGCTGGTCTTGTAAGTAGGCCTGGGAGTGTTTGAGCTTAAGAGTGGTTACATTACTTTATTGTAAACATTTTAAAAGACATTTTTTTAACCCTACTGCCATCCCATATATTCGGTTCACAGTTGATGCAATATTGTAAAGAAAAATCAACACTTACTATACCCTACAGGGGTTATGTTGCTTAACCCCACTCGCCATTTCCCGGGAGTTTGCCAGGGTTTGCTTTCAACATGTTCAAGTGTGAAAAGGTCAATTAAATTCTCTCAGGAAATTCCCCCGGGAAATCCATCTAGTTTAAATAGTGGCCTAATTAATGGAAATTTGGTTCATTGAAAATGTACCTCGAGTGCATGAGTCACTACTTACACACATGACTTAGGAACCATGTTTAACCATTATAAAAGTACAGTTAAACTAGACTTCTAAGTACAAATCACAGTGTCTCAAGAATCAAACATTCCTTACTCTTCTGACATAATTCCTCCTATAATGCTATTCCTTCAGCTGGTCAAATTTATACAAGGAATATGAGATGAAAAGTCTATTTAATTTCAGAAGCCACTTCACTTTTGTTTCATATGACAAATGTTAAATATTTTTTTCATTCATTTTGACAAATTTTAAATATGTGCAAAAAAAGGCAGTTGTACATGTTTGTAACTTGGTACATTTAGCTGCTCAATTGTAGTTGAGGTTCATCATAAAGAACTTTCTCATAAATCCATATATTATTTATCTTGAAAGATGTTAGCAAGAAAAACCGATGGTGAGTATAAATTTGACCAATGCAGAGGTAAGCAAATTTGATAAATGTTTTGTTTTTATGTCCTGACAATTTTTGATAGCTAATTAGTAATAGCCTTGAAAAATTCCTTCATGATCAAACAAACAATTCCTTCATGATTAAACAAACAATGAATGCCCATTTGTAGATGACCACCTAAACCTACAAATGTGCTAAAGTTATTTGTTTGAAAGTAATGTACATGTACTGTGAGAGTCTGAGCTAGAACTTGTTTCCAGTGCACCTATTCATTCTCTGGGGAGGAAAGAGACCTTTAAAAGTATCTGGAATTGTTCTCAAATAGTCTACCATTGAATCCAACTCTCCTAGATCCCAATATTTGGCCCTTTTTGTGTTGTCCCTCAGTTATTATGCAGTGAACTGAAGTCTTATTTCAGGCAGTACTTACTATGATAATGAGCTGAGTGCAGAGGCTTAATGCCTATTTAGTTGATTGAATTACTCACAGGGATTTATTCAAGGCCAAGACCAGGGTCCTGGGGCCATGTTCAGAGCTTGATAAGCAGTAAAATTGGTTAACTATCAAAAGCAGAAACAGGGTACCAGCTAAAATAGTTATACCATGTTGCATACTTTAATTGTGAATGGTTCCCTGCAAGATATTTCTACACAGTTCTTTGTAATTGTTCCATTTGTCCGATTTATGGAGTTATGTAAAAACACACAAACTCCTGAATCTTTGCATGTTACAAGTAAAAGACAAAGGAAACAATTCACCAGTTTATAAATTAGAACTAAAATTGATCTTAGAAGACTTCTTTGGGAACCTAAGATTCCCATTTCCATAAATTGTTTTATTGTTCAAAGGAAACAAAATCTCACATTTTCACAGTCCCCAACATTTTCGCAGTCCATGTTCTCAGAAAGCACAACTTTCTTTCATGCTTAACAACCTTTGAGATCAGAATTTTTTGTTTTGTATTTTTTACGATCACCGTAACTGTACCATGTCCACAAAAATAGCCTCCCCCTCTCTGCAACTACGTCAATAAGAGAGCCAGTGTGATGTGGGACTTTCTCTCCCGCTGTCTCTGTTTAATATTTAGTCTCATGAGCTTATTACCTCAATATACTCCCCTTTGATTATTCACAGAGTAAGTATTCATTAAGCAATTTAAATGGAAATGTAGATCTGTTGTGTTTTAAGAATCTTTGCTGTGAGGTCTTCAAGGGCATCTGAATCATTGGTAGCAGCTAATTGACTGTGTTTGTCTCATGCATATGAGAATGTCGGCACCCGTTGTAAGTGTGTGTTGTTCTGTAGCAATCCGGGTTCCAAAAAATGTTCAATATGCACAAGACATGCACTGTAGGTCTATTATCAAATAAGCATTCAATAGAACTCGATGTAACAGTTGGTACATGTACAATATGGTTTTGATCCTCATTCTTAGAAATTCGAGGCCAGTTTACTCATGAAAATTTCATTACTTATGAGAAAATCAACAAGTTTATGGGAATGAATTTTAGGAGTACTGTGGCAAATCCAATAGCACAATGTCAAGGAAATGACCTTTGTGACCTCTGTAAAAGTCCAGCAGGCTTACCAACCAACCACTGAAAGACCTACATCAGTACTTCATTAATTCATCAGTAACTGCAGCTGGACATTGCCTTAGGTTCAAGTTCATAGCAACCACCTTCTAACCATCAAAATAAAATTTGTGGTAATGAGAAGAGAAATGTTTTTCGATGTGTGTTTGTGTCGTGTTCCTCAGTGACTACAAAGCTTGTGCAGTAACATAGAGCATAAATTACAGTGTACTAAGGGAATGATAAACTAGTTAGTGGAAAGTGCTGCAGTATGCAGAAGCATGAAAGTTGGCCCATATATAATATGTTTGTACATTTAGAAAACCTAGGTACCCCTTAAATCTTTGGCCTAGACATTGTAATATCCCAGTAGAAGTGCCCTTCTCAACAAGGATGTAATATTCCAGGGTTAGGTGATTGAATATTCTAGAAACGATCAATGACCCTTTTCTCTAGATGCCAAGGAGAGGATGGGCTCTTTTCAACAGTTAGTCATCCGACTGTCTGATATTCACGTATCATGCTCATGTGCTTTTTGTTCATGTTCAGTCAGTTCCTACATGTACAAGCTGACGACAGAAAACCACCTGACCCTAGTCTAATATAAGACGACTGTTGAACAGAGAGACATCGCACAGAAGTCACTGCTGGATAGTTCAGTTTGTCTTTAATTTGTCTTTTGTATGATGCATAGAAGTTTAATTTACTTCATGTTTCTATGTATCAAGTCCATGTATTTCCTGTTTACATCTCTGTGTATAATTTCCTCTGTATGTCTCAGTGGAGTACAGAATAGGAAAACACCAAGTAAAAATAACAGACATTTGATAATGATCACTTGGGCATTTAGTTTATAATGAAATAAAGGTAATAAATACAATTTAATAAGATAAGCAATAAAATTGAAACATTCTCACATTAAAATGAATTGAAATTATTCATAATCTAAGTCCAGTCAAGGATCTCCACATTTGCTTAAAAAAAAGATAATAATAAAAAATGGTAGGATGCACAGAGATTAGATACAGAAGATCAAATTTTCAACTCATCAAAACACACTACAAAATAATCCATATTGCGCAAATGCAACATCAATAATAAAAGTATCTATGTCCAGTGGGTAGTGTGGACGTCAATTCAGCTGGTATCGACTCACTCCACAATACTTACCCTAGGATAATGTCAAATGTCTCCATTTCTTACAAGATGGTGTTGGTTTTATTTCAGTACCCTTGAGGCCCATCCCTCTATCACTCACATAGAACAACCCTTTTTAGTGTTTTCTTAATTTGAAATAGACTATTTTTTTAGGGTGACCATCTTATCTGATGAAATGAAGTGCTAAAACAACAGTTTATTTTAAAAAGTTGATTTTTTTTCTCTGGTTCATACATTTGATCAACTCTTCTGAAATGTATGACCTGAATGTTCAATGTTCATATTTGACAGGGAAAGAGGAAAGATGCAATTGAAGAAAAAATATGAAATTTTGAAAAATAATGCATTTCATGGCTAAATAACATGTGGTTACAAATCAAGGTTAAATTTTCATTGACTTAGCCACCCAAAATTGAGAAGACATGAACAAGTTGAGATTTTGATGTAGACTTTTAGTTTAGCCCTTTGGTTTAGTATCTTTGTGGATCCAGAATGTATGATTGCCTCTGTAATGATGGCCAGTAATTTGATATTCAGCGCTTAGTTATTCTGGTCCACATGTGACATTTCGATATTGTGGTATTGATAAACAATCACATAGCGATAGGTCGTATTGAAAAGAGCTTATGCGTTTTCTTCTCCTCATAGAGGTTTCTTGAAAGGTCTTTGAATCCCATGACCCTGAGATGAACTGAAGTTGTTGTCAACATTGTGAATACAATCACCATTTAACATTTAAAGGTCTGATAATGTACATAAATTATTGTTGGAACATTTATTTTAAACCTCGTCAGTTAACTGTGAAATGTAGGGGCCTAAAGGATCATTTTGGTGGATCCATTTTTTTTTTGCTCTTATTTCAATGTTTTCAAATAAAGGGGAAAAGTGGGAGTTGTTGGAAACTTTTTACAGCATTTTGGAAGAACATTTCTGGAAAACTGAACATCAACCTCTGGTGTAAAAGTAAGCTACTCTGAGTTAGTTAAGTATCATGCCATTAACCTCCCTGTATCAATCATCATGATTTCAAATTATTTTGTTTGCCTTCAGAAAAATCAGATTTTGTTTTATTAAATATCCTGAAATGTCTTCAAAAGCCTATACCATGTACGTGTATGTCAGCCCCTGTACTCAATAAAAGAGTTCTACTTTTTCCAAGAATCAAATATCATGCCTGATCAGAAAGAAAGGACACATACAAGTTGAATGAAATAAGTGCTGAGGGGTGATGCAGCCACTTGAAATCAAATCAAAAGTATTTACTGACAAGTATCATAATTTGTGTATTTCAATTTGGGGAGGTTAGCTAAAGACTTGTTTTAGTTTAACTCACCAAAAAGTTAGCTTGGAAGACTCCTCATAGATAAAAAATGCCATTCACATGTGAGCCAAATAGGGTATTTTTCAAGGACAAGTTTACTTGAAATGCCTGGGTTGAAAGTGATCAACTCCAGGTCACAATATTAGACCACTTTTTCATCAATCACTAAAAGCCATGACCTTTAGGTCTTTGATTTACTGAATATACTGGGTTTATGAGTTCATGTGGATAGGTGCATGATGTTCTCAATCTGATACTATTTAGTGTGGTGCACCCTACACCCTGTTTATTGTAAAGTCAACCATTTTGAACTCTTCTGTCAGATGTACTTCTAGGTTATTAGTAGGCCTAAATATATATTTCAATCCAACGTAAGTTGTGTCATTCCAACCACTTGATTCTATTGGTGGACTGTAAACAATTCGGCACTTGCACATAGAACCAAGGTCTTCCTTTTTGTTTTCAATTCTAGACTGATTTGAAAGGGAAAACAGTATTTCCTTTTAAACAACTTCAGGTCTCAAAAATAAATCCATTTCTGGTCTGGAGTGTCCCAAGTTAAAGGCCTCCTTTGGCCACTAAATAGCAGACTGCTTTCCCAACTTCAAATCCAAGTTGCAAAATATCATTCTTAGATATTGCCTTACAATGGAGGATCACACGGTGAGAAAAAGGGAATCCTGTTTGTGTGATGTTTTGCATTTTTAATTGGTATTTGCATTTAAAAATAAATACTGGTATCAGACATCCTGTAATCTCCAAATGGGAAACTGCCAGATTAAAGTTAAGTACATATATATTGCAGTTATATTTGATTGCACATGTTTGTCAAATTATCAATAAGCAGAAAGTCCCAAAGACAAAGATTAACCTTTTTTAAATATATACATTATTTGCAGAAAGGTAAACAAATCCTTCAACCGTTTCATAATTATTGTCATAACAAGGTCAAGAGGTAGGTCTCTTGTTAATAACCTTGTGGTTTGTTATTTGTTGACATAAGAAACCACCAGCACTACCCGCACAGTTGCCTTCTACCTGCTTGGTATCAAGTGGTCCAAGAGCTATGAATGGTGAAGGTTTCAAGATACAGGGACCAATGATAAGGTCCCCACTTATTTGCCTGTTATTCAATGAGAACAATGGAAATGTTTACATACATGCAGCTCGTTACTTTACGCGTGTATGGAAACAGAACTTTGAAATCCTTTTGAAGTGAAATTGTTGAAACTTTCTTTCACATGATGTGGTACACATTACAGAAACTTTGGCTTATTTAATCAAACTGCCTATATACATGTATATAGCATTTAAATATGCCAAGCGCTCAAAACCATTGCAATGTAAATTTATACAGGTTCAAGCCAAAATACATGCAAAATTCAATATTTGTAGGTCTATTTAAAATTGTGTTTTTATGTGGTCATTGCCAACTTCTATTTCTGTTAAATTGTTTGTCTTTGTAATAACCAAAATCCAATTCTTTACACATGCATGTGCATGTACATATATCTAATATATTTGTGCAGGGTTTTATCTGCCGTTCACCTGTGTGATCCGGTTCGATTCCCAGACTGGAGCCTTGCATATGGGTTGGGTTTTCAGTCCCTACCTGACTGCATCGGTTTTTTCCTGTTTGGGGTTTTCCTACTACATGGAAAATATACGTTTATTCATTATCTTCTCTTCACCTATTCCCCGGTAGCTTAAGGCCTACGGGTCACAGTGCTAGTCATTTTTGGTTTCACTACCAGAAAGATCTAATACTAATTTTGTTGTAATAATCATGTACATTTTGTGCTTGGTTTTGATTGAAATTAATCAGTTTAGATACAAAACCAGTCTTCAGATTAACAAACAATGTTTTACACCTACAAGTACTACATGTACATGTACTTACCAATCCCATCTCTTTAAATAAAAGGTACTTGATTGGTCAGTTTGAGCTCTGTGGTTTGAGGAAGGTTATACATTTTTAGCACAACTACCCATAATATGATAATTAATGTAAATTTCTTTTGTATGATTATTCAATCCAGAGCAAGATGATCAATTTGCCAAGACTCCTCCCAGATGTGAGTCGGCAGAACTGGAAGAGCCATTTATAGCACCAGAAGAATTGAACATTCCTGTTGGAGTTCAGATGGTAAGTTTTTGTGTAGACTTTATGCACATGCCATCATTTGAGTAGAGCCCCCCTCACCTAGAGGTTAAATGAGGTTGTTCATTGGCCAACCCTGTGCCTTTCTCACGTACACATCAGTGTGTTTTCATTGTTTCATCATTGGTTTACCTCTAAGATGGCGGCTTGATGATGTCAATGCATTAGTAGGTATATTGTAGGGTTCACTGTACGTTTATATTAAAGGAAGGAAGTAACGTGTGTTCTTCCTTCATGGTACAAGGAATTACACTGCCTGGGATTCGGTATTTGTATTGACTGAAAAGTTTAAATATTCACATTCAACATTGCCAAGATGCTGAATCTTACAAACTCAATTTAATTAATTATGACCACAAACATAATCCTATGTTGGTAGATAAATATAAAATATTATTTGTGGTCAAAATGAGTGAATAGTAATAAAGTTCTGTATTTTTTCTCAAAAATATTCAGAGTTTTTTGTGGGATGTGAAGCACAAGAATGTGTTTAGGTTTACTGTTCTAGAGTTTGATAAACAAAACTTGCCCTGAACTATTTAAAACAACAATACTGAATTTCTAAATTGAAAGCGCCATTGTGACCAAGAAAGTCAGTGCCCTGTAGATTCAATTGGAACTCAGAATTTGGATATTTTGACACGTATCATTCATAATCAAGGTGTTGTTATATGGATGGACTCAAACCTTTTCTCAGCATTTGCATTGTTATCATTCCTGAAATGCAATATTACTTTACATTGTGTCCAAATGATCTCTTTTGATACAGAATTCAGTAACTAGGATAAGTAGAGGGTTATGTAAATACCTACTTCATGGCTACTATGTTGAGATAGTAACTTGTGTGTGTGTTCTGAAGGTGTGTGCTTGTATTGATTACTCAGTGACATAGGGTGCTATGGAAGTGAGTATATTAAAATGTTGAAGTTGATTGACAAGGCCAGTGCGTATGAATAATTTTAGTTTGACAATGAAGTACACATAATGGCAATAACCTTCTGAGATTCTCCTATTCTGTTTAAAGTTTCTTACAAATCTCTCTCATCCTCTAAATTATTACAAATGTGTCGTAGCCGCCAAAGAAAAAGAAGTCCACATTTTGTCAAACTTCTTTTCCTTTGTTTTATGATGATGAAGAGAGTAGCTTCATCTTTAAGACCAAATGAAGCTGAGACCATCTACTTGACTTCCTTGTTTGTGATGGTGTGCATTCATGTACATGTGCATGGTTCTTGCAATCCTTTTATCGCCAGCTATGCCGATTGTGGAACTTCATTTTTCCATTAAGGGAAGATCAAGGAATTGTTGGGTTTTTTATTGCCTTTGATTGTTGTATTTCCCACCTTATATAGCCTTGTATTCTACTCAAATTACATTGATTTCTACTTTTCAGCCTGGAACCAGAAAGACTCACAAATTCATGGAGAAGACAGCCATGTTCATCGTTGGTCAGGGCTCCCAGATGGAAATCATACTCAAGACAAAGCAGGCCAACAATCCCCAGTTTGCCTTCCTACAGTTTGATCACTACCTCAACCCTTACTATAAACACCTACTCAAATGTATTAAATCAGGGAAATATAAGCCACTACCTGAAGAAGAAGACAACCATAAAAGTAAGGGTAAGTTTTTATCAATGGCACAGTGAAATTGTGAAATTATAAGATCTTTCAAAACTCTTTAAATGACACCCATGGGGCTTTTGAAGTATTCAATCTGATAGGAGACTGTAAAATACAAAACAGGATGTTAAATTTTTATTGTTAAGTGTCATTAACACCAATTGACCCAGTTCACATTGATGTCATCATCACAATAATCTTGGTTGCGTTGTTTTGGGAGTGAATTGACTCCTAAAATGGCCAGCGTGTTACATTGGTGCAAGGGGTCAACACCTGCCCATGTGTTACCATTGTGGCCACTTTGCAACTCCCCTGAGCTAAGAACATGTAATTTATGTGTAATTGGGCCCCCTCTACAGTGTGACCACCTTGTCTTAATAGATGTTAATTTTGCATCGGGGATGAAGAATATTAATTTTGGTTTTTATCCTACACCGATGTGTGTTAGCACTGTATAC
>CM021532.1:225496-237926 GCA_010994315.2 Pisaster ochraceus
GAATGACAATCTCTTTACATTATGGTGAGTGCCCTTATACCATCACAATGACCCCTGTATGTGGTGATGTGAATGGGACCTGGTCAGCCTATGTGTGAAAGTCACATTGCATCTTATACCGTGGTGTGCCATTAAAGTTAATACTTGAATCTTGTTTTAGTAATTTTAGGGTACTGCGCCTTATACGCAGGAAATTGTGGTAAAAATTGAATAACTAGGAAAATATGGGCAATTTGAAGCCAGCTTGCTTGACTGTAGGTGGGGTAGAATTTGGCAGGTGTGTGAACATGACTATTTAAGTGGAGTTCAAACTCAATATGTGTTCTGTAGTCAACTTGTTACAGATGTGATGCCGAAAATTTGTTTTATTTTGAAACATTTGTACTAGGTTGTTCTGTGACTGATTATCTTTTCAGGTCCCAGTCTCCGGAGAACAACAACAAAGGAGAAATAGCAGCCACCTCAATAATGCCCCCCCTTAACGAGGATAATTCCCCTCCCCCTCCTATTGTCATCTCTACAGAGAATCTCATGAAAGAAACAAGGTACGAAAATTACAAAGAACGTTGTTGTTCTTGTGTTTGTTTGTTTTTTTATTTAATCTTCCTGCATTGGAGCTCAAAAACATTTGAAGGAAGTTGTCAAGAAATTAAGTTGGTTGACACATGCATGTCATCAGTAGCTTTGTTCATTTTCTTGGTGCTGCTAATAATGAGCTAAAAGCAATACTCACAGTAGGAGCAATTCCCCACTTGCTGCATCTTTTTTGATTATGTGTGCCTTAGAATAAAAGGTAGGGTCATAGATTGGTAAATACTCCAAAAGTTAATGACCATAAAAACTTACTTGGTTAGAAGCACTGCAGCTGTTGATTGTATAAACTATTTTGAGAAAGGATTCCCTTCGAAGCTTAATGGTTTGGATTTGGATAACTTTTCACCCCAAAACATTTGAATCTGAGAAACGATTCATGCATGAAACGTTCCTCAGATTTTTCAGGGTTGGTGTCCATTTGTGGATGCTGTGGTCAGAGATGCGGTTAGTACATGTACCGGTTGTCACCTCGCTAAACCTGGATGGATTTGGCGTTATTGTGAAAATGCTGTGACAGTTTTTTGCTTCTAGGAAAGTAGACTCTGTTTTCAGCTGAAACTTTCACATTTGACTTTGTATCTTTTTATGATATTTTTGCCAGTTGCCTATAAATCAGCATTAGGTTGACAAAAACCAATCTATGACTCTAGCTTTAATGTTTCTGAACATTCTTTACTTTCACAGCTGCAGCAAAATATCTGCTCTTACCATGTTGAATTGTGATTGTGGATGCCCCAGTGAGCAATGTACTCATCATATTGTTATCATACCACGAATGAAGCAGCAGGAAATACCTGAAGCTGTTTTCTGACATCCCAATAAAAGTTGCAACTGATTAGATTAATCACAATTGTAAACAAATCCATTGGCCTTAAAAACAATGGAATTCTAAGGCTAATTGTAAGATTTTTTTTCTCATGACGTAAATTGCCTTAGAGCTCTTGTCAAACTCATACTTTCTTTTTATTGGTTTTTTTTATTGCAGTGATTCCAATTCCCCAACCCAATCTCTTAAAGAACCAACAGAGGAAAATGGATCTTCGGTGTCAGCTCCTAAAGAGGCTGGCCAAAAAGATGTAAGTCGATACGATAATCTGTGTCTGTGTTTACAATGCTACAGAAAGCCAAACTGATTATGTTCTGCTAAAGATGTGGGGGGTGTAAACTGTGATTTGGGGGGAATTTTGTACCCAAAGTGATGCAGCCAGAAAGTTTCTCCATACACTACATATGGCTACCAGGAGTGTACACAATGTAGGGACCAGGGAGTGTAGGGAGGTCTTACATCACAATCATTTATCTCAGCCAACATTGAGTCCCGGTTGGGAACCTCAACTTAAGTCAAGTATTTCCCAAGTGCCAGAGATATTTTTGAGGACTGAAGTAGGGCTTTGTTTTTTAAGATGTAGGTATTGGTCCTTGTGACTTACTCTTAGGATTGGAGCGTCGCTTTCTTTGTCATAATTTATGATGCTGATGTAGGTTGCTCAAATTTCCTAGCAATGTCAAGCCAAGCTTACATCCTCAGAAACATTTAGCAAACAATCCTATACAGTATGATGTATTGACATTTTGATTATGCAAAAATGCCAATGTCTGAGACATTGTTAAGTAGAAAAAAAACACCCCAAAATACAAGTTCCACAAATATTTGGGTTTTTTTTCATTAAAAAAAGCAAAATTGTTGGTTATGCCACTGCATATTAAATGATAATACTGTTTTGTCTGTATTTCATGTTTATTTTGAATGTTTCCATACAGGATTTCCGGGCCAAAATTCGTGCAATGCTTGCTGCCACTAGACAGATGGACTTTGAACCAAGCTAGCAGTCCCTGGGGTCAACCGATCGATTCAATTTTAAGGTCAAAGGTTACAGAACAGGAAGATGAGCACCAAAAAAAAGAAAATGGTTCAAACTCTCAGGGATTCTGCACTTATGTTTTTAAAATGTGTGTGAATCTTTTACATTTTTTTATTACAAATGAAAAATATTGTGACCCAATGTTACAAATGGAGAGCTTTGTGCCTGTAATGGGTTTGAGATATGAACTAAATGGTTGCCTTCACTAAACAAAGGATGTCACCCAAGGCTTCCCCAATATGAGACTAGGTATATCCTTGTTGGGTTTACAGGATTTCAACTGGGTAATGGTGTATATCCCAGTTGGGTTACAGGAATCTAGTTGGTTGTTACAGTATATCCCAGTTGGATAACAGTAACCCAGTTGGTTGTTACAGTAAATATATATATATATACCAGTAGGGTAACAGTATGTCTCATTTGGGTAACAGTATAACCCAGTTTGGTAGTACATGATATCCCATTTGGGTAACATTATATCTAAGTTGGGTAGTACAGTATATCCCATTTGGGTACTCCCAGTTGGGTACTCCCAGTACACCACCTTTGGGTAACAGTTTATCTCATAGGTAACAGTATATCCCATTTGGGTTGTACAGTATACCCCATATGGGTAACAGTATATCCCATTTGGGTTGTACAGTATACCCCATATGGGTAACAGTATATCCTGATTGGGATTGGGATAGTGAGTGTGATACTAGGGTGTTTCCCTGTTGTTTTTACAGAATAATAGGTTTCCCCTTCTTTGGTGACTAGTCTTTTAATGAGGTGGTTTGCTGTATCATGTCATCACGCCTCATTGCAAGACTAGGGCAACATTTCATAAAGCTTGGTAAAGTCTATACATTTCTTACCATAGAAAACATTGCTAAGCAGAAATGCAGTATTTCATATTGCAGCTTGTGCCTGCTATCATTGTTAACTTAGCAAAGACATCAACATACTGATCAGCATTTTTTGAAACAGCTTTATGAAATTGGGCTCTGATTTCTTGAAGCACTCCTCACACAATTTTGCTAAATAAAGACAAATCATGCTAAGCACAAGTTGTCATTGAACGTACAATACTGATTACTGTTCTCTTCCAATTCATGCTTATCAGCTGAATTCTTGTTGATCATCTTCAGTTTTGTAAGCATTGCTTAATAAGTTAAGTGCTTAGTAGAAGTTGATGGGGAACTGGTTTGGAACTTGGGCAGACTGAGTAATGATTATAAAAGACTTGGGAAGGAATTATGGGCATTTTACAGCAATAATGTGCAACATTCCATTGTTGTCCTATGTGATAGTGTGATGAAATAAGAAAAGTTATTTCAGTGTTGATTTTTCCAACTTATTTTGGAACTGTAAAACTTTCATTTATGTTATTGTTTTTGTTCTAGCTATTTTTTTAGTACCACTTCTAATAACTTAATTTGGAAATGAGATTTAAAGTGAAAGTAAAAATTGTGTTTTTTAAGGCTTTTTTTCTCAAAGAAGATTATTTCATGCCAATAGTTTATAAGTGATACTCAATTGGATGAATTTGCTGCACACAAAAAAACAATTTTGTACTTTCTCTTTAAAATAAAATGTCTTTGCTTTTAAAGATTTATAAAAGTTCTTAGGATGTTTCTTTTTTTTTCTTGATCACTTCAACTATCAAATCATTTTTGTTTTCCAATTAGGTATGAAAGGGTGTCGCCAGACAGTACAACTGGCATTTGTCATGTGACTAAGTGAAGTAACTTTGATGTTGATTTGCTAAGCGCAAAACAACCAAATTATCATTACCTAAAAGGTCTCAAAGAGGCTGGCTTATTAATTCTGATGGAAATTATTGAGTCAAAGGCGGCTTAACTTTATTGTCTTTCAAGAAAGAGAAAGGTGTTGCTTATCTAAGTATAACAATTGTGTTGCCTGCAGAGCTTTGATGTACTCTGCAGTGACTTCAAAGAGAATCTGGCACTCTATAAAAAATTAAAAAAAAGCAACATTTCTTGTTGATCCACCAACATTCAAATAAATCAAATTCAAACTGTATTATCCTATCTGAACTAAAATAGTACTTCCTTTTATACAAACTTAGGAGATATCTCCCCTGTCTGTAAATCAAAATGTAATTTTAATGTTAAACACTTTAGCAAGTGGCAGACTTTGTAATAAATATATAAATATGCTCTCATCAAATAGGTGATCAATTGTCTTTGCTATTTTGAAATAATAGTGAACAGTCTAGGGTTAAAGTAGTGCTCAGCATTAATATCGCTGTATCAACCACTGTTACTGGTATTAGTACTGTCTTTGAATCAAGATAAGGTACAGCATTGGTATTGTTGGCAAATGGGCTGTTACTGGCATGCTTAGGACTATATGACTTGAGGTAGTTTACAGGCAACCATTTCCATGCAATCTGCGCAAAGAATTAACCTTTGCATTGGGAATAGTAAGATACTGTTAGAACAATAAATCTTGGGCTACAGAGGTGGTCAGTTTGTGCTGTGCAGTTAGTTGCCTCCAAGTTGCCTTGTGTGGTAAGGCCCTCTTTTTCCCAGAATAGAAGAAAGAGCAGTTTAGAACCAACATTAAGATGACAAAGAAAGTGTGGATTGTTTTCCTGTACATTCCATTTACAATTCTGAAAGAAGCTTGGAAATTTATTCATTGTTTAGATGAAGCATTTCTTGTGAAGAATTATGTTGTGTTAAGACATACATTAAAATATGAAGAAAAAAAGCCTCTCCCTAAAAAAAGTAAAATACATTGGTCAACCAATTAGAACCGAATCATCACTAGCCCTATTGTCTTCAAGACTAAATATGTCATTTTAACATTTCTCATCAAAATCATTCTTGTCAACATTTTCTGATGAGATTTACCCCATTTCAATGAGGTTGTAAACTTAGTGGACTTTCTAAGATTTTCAAAATTATTAAAAGTAAATGTGAACACTTTCTAGTTACTCTGAAGTTGAATGGTTAAACCATAAATAAGCATGAATTCTAATAGTTGAAGTGATTTAACATAACGGCCAAAAGATTGCTTGAGAATGTGGAAGTAGAATATAAAGTTATATGAGAAAGGAAACCAAGTTGAATTTTGCCTGACAGAGACTGTCTGACATTAATAATGTTGAAGCATTAAAAAAGTGCATGAAATTAAATGATAAATAGGGACATTACATCAAAAAAAGTACTTCTTCATTTGATTGTATCCAAAGTACATGTACATGTGGACTTAACGGTAATGGGTCTACAGAGTCCAATTTCAGAAACTTGCAACAAGCAACAAGTCACAATCAATACAATGCGGTTTTAGTGACCAGATTCTGCTAAGCATAAGTTGTTTACATCAAGGTTTTTTTAGTGAACAAAATGAACGAGTTTTCGGACTGAAGATACTGAACATTTCATTGATATAGTGCTCAGGCTTACCAGGAACTGACATCTTGAGGGTTTTCTGTCTTGTCTAAAGACAAGACAAAAGATCAGCTTCAAACACAATTTTTCTTAAAGATTTATTAAGCATTTTTGTGTGGCACTTATTCTTTAGATTTAAAACAGTCCTGACTTTTATTTGTCTGTCTGTGGCTAGGAATTAATTGTTAGGATTGTTGGCGTAGAATTGCTGAGTAGTTGGGTTGTGTTTTCTCTTCCGTTCTTGTGTTCTTATTTTAAAGACTAATTTTGGAAACATTTGCTGGTGATCTTTTGGTTTCCAATCAAGTTTGGAATTAACTCTCTGAGGAATAGCAAGATGTCTATGAAATCAGCCAGAAATTGCTTAAGAAGTGCGTTGTAAAATCAAAAAGAAGAAGTGTATCTTCATTTATAGTAGGAAAACTCAGGTTTATATCAAATAAAAAAGTGTGTGAAAAAACATATTTTGTCTAATTTTGTGTTATTTTAATAAAAGCAAGCGTGCGTTTTCTTAATGAAGTGATTGTTTATTCCTTAGAGAATTAAACGAAACATGAGTTAGTATCATAAGGATGCCTGTATAGAGCTACTCAATATACCAACTTGCTTAGCATACAAATGTTATGCTAAGCAATGTCCACAGGTTATCAGCAAAAAATAACGTGGTTCTATATTGTTTGTGATTGATTTCTTCTTATTTTTGCTTGGATAATGCATCTTGCTTAGCAATATTTTCTGCATGCAAGCCTATGAAGAGACATGCTTTCTGCTAAATTTTATAGTATTTCATAAAAGTGAACTGTGCTGGCAGTAACTTCAAATAATTTGAATTGACAGTGGTCCAAGAACCCTCAATCCGACGTTTTATAAAATGCTGGTGTATCACAAAATATTTCAACATTTCTTGCAAGATTTTTTCTTGTTACAGACTAGAACTTTAACAATCTTCCCCCCCCCCCTTCATGTGTATGAGTTACCAAAAAAATCCTCAAAACAACAAGTTGTAAAAATCTATTTGAGAGGTTTAGGCTAAAACGAGTGGTATGTCAACTGCAAGGTGCATGAAGAAGCATTCAAACTAACAGACCATGATTATTGGCCTGAAAGGGAACAACTGAGAATAGTGGTAGTCCCCAAATAAGGATACTCTGGGTTGCAACTACATCATTTGCTTATTTGACTAACCTTTTGAAACTTGTCGTGATGTATTCAGAAAGCATATACAATAGCCATACAAACACATGGTAGGAATATGTGTTCATATTTAGATACCAATTTTATACAATGTGGAGGATCAAATTGCTTCCTTTTAACGACTTCTGAAATAATTAGTAATCAACAGTACAGCTAGAAATTATCTTTATTGTTTTCTACTTCTAAGAGAAGGAAGGGTTACAGCATAAATGAAATTATTGTAATTCTTGGAAGTTTGTCACTACCCTAACTTTGTTATAAATGGTCGGTCAATCTGCCAGTTGAACCTAGCATCTGAGTTACAGTCAGATATTCATTATTAAAACTGAAAAGAATTATTCACATTACAAAGCATGGTGAAATTATATGAACATTTATAGATTATGGTGAGGCAGGATTTGGGAATTCTGCAAACAGAAAGGCCGTTTTAAAAGACGATTATTATAGCTTCCTATGGTTTGGTTTTATTGCAAACGAGTTGTAGTTTTATACGTGGACATGAAGTAAAGAAATTCATCGGTTGTAATGGCTTGAGACCTTCAATAGTTTTTTTAAAGTTTTTACTTATTGCTGTCTGGGGTTGGAATTCAATTGAACACATAGACATGAAGTAAAGAAAGCTATTCGTTGTATCGGCTCGAGACCTTCATTCTACAGTCATTTCACTTGTTGCTGTATGGGGTTGTAATTCAGATGGACATACATTGACATGTTAATGGGAAAACAGTCTGGCTCTTTGTTAATACAATCAGAATCACTATTGATTATTGCTAAGGAATATAAGGAACGTGAGAAAAATAAAGATCTTTTTCTGTCATTCTGCTAGCCACAGTTTAATGGAAAATGAAATAAATTATTGCTTTGCTGTAAAACCTGCTGTCATTTTCTTCTGCCTGTTTGTTCATAGATTTGTACGAGTTAAAATGATTGTAGGCTGAGCATATCTCATCTAACTTTTAACATTGCATTACATTAGTGGGTCAAAGTACATAGGGGCTGATAGGGCATGATTTCAGGACTGGATACAGGAGAGTAGGGCAAGACTTAAAGGTCGGGCATAATTATGAATTGACTGCTTCTGTTACACCAGTATACCTGTTATGTGTGTTGTGTTGTCATTTAGCCTTCAAGAAAGACTCTGCTAGGGTCAAAACATCAGGCCACTAAAAGAATGTTTGCATTTATGTGACCATAGGTCCTTTTGGTAGGTAGGCAGTTTGCAAAACTTACTTAGAATTCAATTTTTCTCAAAAATAAATTCCATCACGAAAGTTAGTTCAATGATAAATGCATGAATGAATGTAACAGGCTAAAGGGGGAATGTCTCCATGATCATTACACCTGATTTGGCCATACATGGAATTATAAAACAACCCAGTTACTGAACACGGGCGTGCTGTCCATCACATTACAGTATGGGATGGGATGGCTAGTGCGTATGCATGCAGTATGGGATGGGATGGCTAGTGCGTATGCATGCAGTAACTGGGATAGGGTTCCATACAGCCACAGGCCTGCTATGATCATGAAAGTATTCCCCTTTAATGTTCTTAGGTGAACTAACTCATTGGCAACTCAACATTGTTTTATCAAAGTACCTTGTTGGCCAGATAAGAGTAGTCATTAGTTTTGAGCACACTGAATCCAACACCAACCCCAACCCCCATACACACATGGTTTTGTTGTTGTATTTTATCACCTCCAAGTAAGTCAAGCACAATACGTTTGGTTCATGACATTTGACTGACCCATGATTCTTATCTGATAGATAATTCTTATTCAAAGTATGTACATGTTTTTATATTCCACTGAATACAGAATCAAAGGTTGAACTTAATGCCACGTTGGTAAAAATTCATTTCAAACCTGGAATTTAATTCTGTGGTGGGAAAGACCACTACACTTCTTGAAGGACCAGATTTTGCAGTTGAGTACAGATTCAAAGGTTAAGCCACGTCAGTACAAATTAATTTCAAAGGTCAGAAGTTGAGTGGAAACTGTTACAGAAAAATTAGACAAGAAGCATCATACAGGGTGTAAGTTTTGGTTTTTAATGATTATGGATTTGTCAAAAGTGTTGTAACTTCTAAGTCTCTGATCCTGATTTACACCAGAAAGTTGTTAAGATCGTTGCGGATGATGACTTGGGGTCATGGGGATGGTTACTTGAGGTCATTGGGTATGTGTTTTTTTAGGTCATTGCGATGGTTACTTGAGGTCATTGAGATGGTTCCATGAAGTCATGGCAATGGTTACTTGAGGTCATCTGGGGGTGGTTACTTGAGGTCACTGGGATTGTTACTTGAGGTCATTTGTATGGTTACTTGAGGTCACTGGGATGGTTACTTGAGGTCATTTGTATGGTTACTTGAGGTCACTGGGATGGTTACTTGAGGTCACTGGTATGGTTACTTCAGGTCATTGGGGATGGTTACTTGAGGTTTGGGGATGGTTACTTTTTAGAGAGGTATTTTGCTCCTAGATTGATGAACAAAGCACAATGTTTGATGAATTAAGTGCATATGGACCAAACTGATAACAATTGTACATCACACATCGATCATCACACGCCAATAAGACTCATTACAGAGATTTATTGCGAGCAACACTTTGAGAATCATTTTGTATTGCACAATAAAGCCCATATTCATAATAAATCACACAATTTGTACAGATGATTTAAACACACACAATTGCATTAATAAATACCTGCATATGTAGGAATCCATTTTTTTATATGGTACAGAGGCACAATAAAAAGTACATTCACCCAAATTAATAGTACAAGATATACAAATCAAAACAACATATACAGAATATACTCATTCCAGTAAAGTCCTGTCGTAACAGAATAGTAACAAGAAATTAATCAATAATTATGAAAAAAAAGAATAAGAAGTACTTGAGAAACTGCAAATATTTATAATGGTGGATTCTAATTTGCAACAAAAAACGAAGGAATGCTATAATCAGTAGCAAGTATGTATCACACTATGACGGACAGATTACCTGAGTACACAATGACATATATATGTCTAATCTTGAATTCATATAGGAACCAGACTATTTTCACTTCAGCGGCATCAATTTGATTATCATTTTATTTTTTTTTCAATGGAAGAGAAACAAGATGTCTGTAAAACAAAGCTAAATTCCTGTTTGATTAATTTTTCGAAATATTTTGGGGAAACGAAAGGTAAGAATCCCTCCAAAAATGTTTCTGTGCAGTGACTGGTCATATTTCAGTTTGGGTTTACAGCTGCATTTCATACTCTAGAAACAGGTTCCTGGAACTGGTACCATGTAACACAGTATTTTGTTCACCCTTTTTGGTATGCGCATAACTCTGTTATTTTTTAAGGATAACTTGTACCTGAAACATGTAAGCTTTAAGATTAAAACTCTATAATTATTGTCTTTTTATCAACAAACAATTACAGCAAATTCTCCGGATTGAATGTAAAACTATAAAATAATAGTAAACCTTGAAATAAATGCTGTATTTAAATGAAGAATTGAAAACTTGACACAGCTCCCTTCTCTCCCTCCCTTCAACTCCACTACCAAACACAACCAGAAATACTACATGATAAAATCTAACTCAACTTTTTGTAAAAAAGCCAAAATGCTATCCTAATACAGGCCTACAAATTATGTTGTAAATTCAAGATGATGCAATTCGGTCATTCAAGTGCAAATTTGTTCATGTTTATATACCTTAATAAACTATGCAATTTGAAATCTTTTTAGAAGGAATGGTTCATACATTTGTGACCACAACAGGTTATATTCAAAGCAATGTATTGTTCATAAATGAAATTAATCACCCAACCATATAGTTAGAAAATAGCGACAACAAAATAATACCAAGTAATACTTGTACATGAAGGCACGCCAATTTGTTACCACACACACTTGTTTCCCTCTCCATAACTATATGAAATATAATATTCCGAACATTAGCTGGCAACTCATCCATAATGTTTATATGGAAATAATTCAATAACTTCATAAAATTAAGTAAGTGTACAATGTACATTATAAAGAGTCTAATTCTATGTCATTAAATGACACAGTGAGGGCATCAGTGGGCAGTGAAAACTTGGAAAAACACAAGATCTTTAGTGGTGATCTGTAAAATAAATGACATACTAAAAAATGTAGATTAATCTGACAGGATACAAGTTACATTATAAGTAGTTTGTTTACAACTTGATCTTTCATAATAAACTAGCGATGGCCAATCCAAGCCATTTACCTTCAAGCAAACTTGAATCCTCGACTCTGATTGGTTGATCCATGGCAACAACAGTGTGATATTAACCCATATTGCACATTCCATACCACACCCTGTGTATTGCATTATTTTAAGCTGGGCCTCAAGTTTGCTTAAAGATCAATTTCGGCCTTAGTGGATACAGGCCGCAGAGATGCTATATTTTTCTGTGTTCCACTTGTGTGATAACTAAAATTTTCAAACAGTGCAATGTAGATTCATATAGATTAATGCAATGTTATTGCATTGTATGTACGATGCAATAGCATTAACAAGAATGCATTTACTTATGAGATGTACCTATGACTTATGCCACATATAGCTTTCATTCACGACAAATACACAAATCAAATTTCCTTTTAGGCAGAGACAAAAGTTCACCATTCACATGTTAAATTCTTTAGAACTTCAAAACAAGACACCAATGTGAAACACAATTTGGTAAATGGCACAAGACAAAATTCTAAAATGATGTTAAATCATTGGCAGTTTTCACATTAACAGCTTGTCTAATTTAACAAATATCTTAGTTTCTGATTAATGTTTTAAACAATCTGCCTTGAAAGGTTTAAAATCATTCAAAAATATACACACACCAAAGATTAACAACTGATAAAAAATAATTCTTTACTTGTAATCCAAGTACATGTACGTTGTTTGTCAAAGGTAAAAAATACTTGACCTCTTATTAGAGCCTTTACATTTCTTAAAACAACTCTCAAGATAATTTTGTTTTCATAGAAACACATTGACACAGCCATATTTCACATCAATTAAAAATTTTGCACACAGCATAAAATCAGGAAATATCAAATTGTGGTTGAACTGAGCACACACTCCATAAAATCAGGAAATAGTTGTTGAATTGCATTCGCTGCATAAAATCAAGAAATTTGGTTGAATAAACTACATGTACATTCTCCTACTTTAACTTGAACAATTTGATACAAGCATCAGTTTACATTGAACCTCCTTTGACTTAAAATATTATAGAAGTCAAGATGCTGAACACTCTTCAGCCAGACTGCCGACTTACAATAGTTCTCGGCCAAGCTCCCACTTATATCAAAGAACTGTTAAATTTCAAACTTAATCAACACAAT
>CM021532.1:248303-263276 GCA_010994315.2 Pisaster ochraceus
CTCAGAGTTCAGGTTTTTTTCTCAACAGCCTATCACATCCCTGTAATAGGTAATGCGTTGTTGCAGCGAATTGAATCAGAGCTGGTGATCATGCGCGTTGGTAAGCATCATGGCCCTGACGATGTTTATTGAGCCATCTCCAAAATTGTTCATAATGTTACACCGAAACGAGCGTGCACATTTTCAAGTTAATATGCTCTCCACTAAAGAGCTATAATAAGTGACAACCTTGGGAAAAATCTTGGCATAAAAAATGGGGTTTCTATTGGAAAAATTATTTTGCCTCCTGAGGGTCCTTGGGAATAGGGCCAAGAAGGGAGGGAGTTAGTTTATTGGCACTATTTATGGGGCTAGATGGTAATTTGTTGGTTTAACATTATTTAGTCTTCCAAAGTACGTACTATCTCAGTACTTTCTCTTCTTTACCATGTTTACTAAAATGAGATAAGCACGTAAATGATATGCACAATCCCTGAGAAAAGGTAAACTAGCTGATATTGATTTCAAAGTACAACTTTTTTTAACAAAGGTTGTAAATGTTTTGACTTTTGTCTGTTAATTGAGATTGAAATAAATGAACTGACAGCCTTAAAAGTGTAACAATGGTTTTGTTTGCAGATAATAAACCACCACAAGGGAAGAGGAAGAAGAGTTTAAGGTGATTTAATTTTTTATTTTACAAAGGAATATTTATTTATCAATTGTTTTTTATTCATTGATGTTACCTGATGCTCAGGGCCCAAACTATAGGTAGTGGGAGGAACTTTAGCAAATACTGCATTTCTAGAGAGCAGCACTATCTAGGCTTACAATTCTTATAACCAACTTGTCTTTGAGATGAAGTTCAGTATTCACTTCTTTTGCTCATCTGGTCTAAGAGATAAAGTTCAGTACTCACTTTTTTTGCTCATGTGGTCTACAACATGAAGTTTGGTTTCCACTTCTTTTGCTTATCAGGGGTCGATTTCACAAAGATAGTCCTAACTTAGGACCAGTCCTAGGAGTTATTAAAAACTTAAGGCTAGTCCTAAGTTAGGAAGAGTAACTCGTCCTAACTCAAGATAAGACTAGTCTTAACTCTTTGTGAAATCCACCCCTGGTCTAAGAGATGAAGTTCAGTATCCTCTTCTTATTCTGATCTGCCACGTTGTAGAGCCAAATTTTGACTCCACAAAATGGCGGACCGTGTCAGTTCATGAAGTGAAAGCAAAATCCACACAGTTTCGAGGTAAATTTGTGTGGATCATTATATTCTATTTTTAAACCATCTTTGCAACAATATTCATTTCATAACAAACGCTTTTTACAGCACAATGCGCCCGCTCTGAAGGCAACGTGTCCCTTTAATGTATGTTCGTTTAATATGTTTCCTTGGCTGTTGCTTCCCAGGTTGTATTGTAAGCTTGGGTGTGATCCCTGGCTACAAGGCAGCCAATGGTTGAATGGCATCTGACTGGCACCCCCGAACAAAGATATTGACTAATAGGGAGACCGCCAACATAGGGCTGGATAGCTCAGTTGGTAGAGCGCCAGTACATTAATCCGGAGGTCGTTGGTTCAACTTCAAGTCCCGCTCCAGTCAATTTTTCTTTGTTCAAACCCAAATTATTTCAAATTTACCCAGTCAGCTTCCCTTGTCGTCTATTACTTGATATTTAATAAAATGTTTGTAACAACTACAACTATATGTTTGTCTTGAAAATAAATTTTGTATTTTCTTTTGAAGAGATTCATTGGAAACTTCAGATGAGCAGAGAGATTACAGAAATGTTGATGCTACACCAGAACAGAAAGCATTCATTGCTAAAAAACTAACTACCTGGCTGGATAGGTAAATGTTGTTCTAATACAATAGTAAAAGTCAATTCCTCTTAAAGGATTTCCTTGGATTGGGCGCATTGGGCTATAAAAAACATTAGTTATGAAATGAATATGGTTGGAAAGATGTTTTAAAAGTAGAATATAATGATTCACACAACTATCCCTCGAAATTGGGTGGTTTTCCTTTTACTTTGTGAACCAACATGGTCCACCATGTTGTGAAGTAAACAATTTGGTTCTACAAAATGGCTGACCATTTTAGTTCACAAAAAGGAAAACCTCACAATTTTAAGGCATGTTTGTGTGAAGCATTTTATTCTACTTTTCAACCATAAACATTTCAAATCTCGGCTGTTTTGTTTTCCTACGAATAAAACTAATTGATAGGGGACTGCACACTTGTGCCACAAACTCTTTAGGCATATGCTGGAGGTGGTTTGTGTTCATATTTAGTTAGCTTTAGAATTTAAAATTGCTGATTTATTTTTCCCAAAATAGCATCATGTCTTTAAAGTTTTGTAATTATATTAAAATTATTATTGTTTCTTCCTTGCCTCATGATTGCCTCATAGCTCCATCTCAGTAATTGAAAAGACCACAATAACGTCAGCAACTCAAGAAGAAACAAATGGTGAGTTTGAAATATCACTCAAATGTTGCAGGAATCCTTTCTGCAACTTTACCTCTTCAATTCCTCCCCTGCCTTCACAGTGCAATGTCTTGTAAGTCCATTCCATGTCTGACTTGTCTTTAATGTTCCCTTGTTCATTACATCTTTCTTTCTTTTCTAATGTTATTTATATTATGACCTGATGGTTTTTCTGGATTATACTTCAGGTTTTTATTTTAATTCTTATAGAGCCTCCCCCCCCACCTCCACTTCAAAACATCTCCTTTCTCTTTGTGTATATTGTTCACATTCTTATGTTTGGATTTGGGGGAAAACATCAGTTAATAGTAGTAATAATTGATTTAATACTACTGCTGAAGCTTGGTTTTGGATGATAACTGTTTTCATGCGGGCTGTTATTAGTAAAATCAGATTGAATGGTTGTTTGTTTCTTAGTTTATTGTTATGAATCTTCCCCTCAAGGAACTCTAGATAGTACTCACTACAGATATTGACTCCAGGGCTACAAACGTCTTGTATTGACTCCAGGGCTACAAACATCTTATATTGACTCCAGGGCTACAAACATCTTATATTGACTCCAGGGCTACAAACATCTTATATTGACTCCAGGGCTACAAACATCTTAAATAAAACATACAGTTCTTGTCTACAAACTGCACAAATAACAATCGTGATTCAGTAACTAAACAGCTAGTCAAAGCATTGTATGGAAATCAGGAAAAAACCTTGAATTCAAACCCATAACATTCAAGCTTGCATTATCAATTAACCACACTTGAGTCTCACCGGAATTAAAGGTAGGGTGATAGATTAGTATTTGTCAAGGTAATGCTGATTTATAGGCCAAATTATCAAGAAAGATACAATGAAAGTCACCTTAAGTGACCTTCCAGCTAAAGTCACACAAAAAACACATGAAGAACATTGAATCCATTCATGTTTAGCGAGGTGACAAGGGATGCCAAAAGCATCTCTGCCGCAGCATTCACAAATAACCACCATGGAAAATTGAATCTCCAAAAGTTGCCCTGATTCAATCTATGGAGATTCAAACTGTTTTTTATTTCTAATCAACGGGGTACTTCAGATGAAACAATTTCGCAGGATGCTTACTACCATTACCCTCTTTATAACAAGTAGGCTTTCTGACAAAAAATATTCACTTTTTTCAGAGTCATATACCAAATTTTGACCCTATATTTAAGATAATTGTAGGTCATTTTAATTAAATTTCTTTGCTAGATGACTTTCAATTATTCTCAACCTCAAAACGTGGACACGTGGAGGAAACTGTCACACCAGTGAGACAAAGAAGACGGTATAAAAGCAGCAGTGATAGGTGAGGAAAACTAGGGCTTGGAATTAACAAGCTGAGTTTTTTTAAACCACTCTGAAAAAGATATATGTTGAAGACTGCAGACTCAGACTTAGGAAAAGTTACCTTTTCTTATTTACAAAAATACATATCTAAATTTCCTTTAAAATTATAGTAATTAAGATATTATTTCCAAGGGTTTTCAAGCAACAACAATGTTAATTTAAGTAATTCAATTACACTGTATACACAAATATAAAAATAATATTGAAATAATAAATATTTGTTTGGTGTTAATTTGTTTTACTTCAGTGACTCTGATGAAGAGAGAATGAAGCTTGCATCAGTGGCAGTCTCTTATGACCAAGTCCTCCAAAGCTCATGGCCACCAGTATCCAAAGATCTACAGGTGACCTCTAACCTTTCATCTACTAACCCTTCAACTCTGACTTCTGCTGAGCATGCAGGTCAAACAAACAAAAGCAAAGTTGATTTGAGTACTTGTAATGAGGGGGAAAAGAAGAAAAAACGGAAAAAGAAAAAAATTGATGCAACAGGAGGAGAGAATAACTTGCCAGCAATAATTGGGAGGAGTCAATATGAGGAAAGAAAGAAGGTGAATACCTCGTTGAATGACGAAAATAAAACATTTCTTGAATCTTCACGGCCGGAGGAACAAACTGTAAAGCAGAAGAAGAGGAAAAAGAAAAAGGGTCATAGTGCAACGGATGAAGTGACATGACTCAATCCAAACCATCTATTGGATTGTTGGACAATGAAGACAAAATAAGAAATACTAACATTCAAATGTTCACAATGAAGACATAAAGGGGGGTGTAGAGCCACCTACCAAGTGAAGTGAGAGAATGAATCTATGATGAGAACAGCATCAGCGCTCAAGTCAAAAGTTTAGCAGCATAAAAAGGTTATCAAGCCATTGAGTTAGATTAATAGCATTTGAAACTGTAAGATCGATGCTATAAAGTCTTATGTAAAATGAAAAAAAAAAAAATTCTTACAAAATGAATGTGACCTTTTCTAAACAACTACCATGGAGACCACTTTGACCTTACAGTACTTTTCAGAAATTTTGGGCTGACTAGGTTAGTGAAACTGGGTCCAGGGATTATGCTTCATGACTTGTGAGTCATGCCATACAAGCCTCATTGTCAAGAAGAAAACCCCAAATTCAAAAATTATAACCAATTTGCATTGTTTTTTACCATGTGAGGGCATGTGTTAACCAAATTTAAATAATGCAAAACAAGTTTTTCATAGTTATTATTATTTATTTCGCCATTGATACAGGACAATAACATACAGGCAGTCAAAATAAGACAAAACTGTCATTGTGATGCTAGGAAATACACCGCTGAAAGCGTCCTTATGCAGTCCAAAATACAATCAAGTAATCCCCCCCCCAAATAGTTGAGAAATCACTTTAACTGGATCAGACATTTAAAATCTAATCAAGTTTAGACAAGTCCGTTACCCAGATGCTATGAATCTAACAGGTTGCTAGGATACTCAAACGGCTACTACTTTTACCAAATTGAACCAACAATGCTGTTATTGAATCCTGTACTTCACTTAACAAATTGAAATTTACTTTACATTTAGGTCATGCTCCGAGGGAGTTAGGTGTGATTTATTGCTGAAAGGGTAGCATGATGTTATCAATAAATCAAATTTCTTGTGTCATTCTAAAGGGTTTCTACACTTTTGATTCTGTTCAAAACAATCTACCAGCTTTATTTAGAGATAGTATAGCATGGGTCTGAGGACACACCAATTCATTTACACAAATTACTTGATTTTGCGGATAATTTTAGCCTTTCTAGTTATATTCTGTTTTTTCCAGATTAGGGTCAAGTCTTGAATCATCCTCTTTAGTCCAGCACTCAAACCCCTGCATCCAACCCCAATGTTACCCACGGTTGATGAATGATACATGTAGGTAATTGTAACTGCCAACTTGTAGCTCCACATACCTTGCAGGAAAAAAATACTGAGCACTTTAATTCACCCCTAGGGGTGTGATAAAGTGCTATATAAGAACCCAATATTATCATTATTATTATTAAGACTGCCCTTAGCAACACCTCTAAGCAAGAGCCACAGCCACCAATACTGACTTAGTATTAGAGCTGAGTTAGACTGAATGGCACATTTCATAGCCTGGGCTCCATTTCTGATATTAAAGCTTACAATTGTGCCTCCTAAAATGTATAAGGCCATAAAGCCATAAAGCAGGGAGTCAGTCAGTGTTATTGTCTCTGAACAACTCCATTGATTGGTCCTCAGATTGCCCTCCTGGGGAAACGAGGTTCATAACAAACAAAATACACAAGTCACACTCTTTGTCTTCTTTTTCCACACTTTAATTTTAAGAGAAATCCTTGGATCAATAAATATATTTACAAGAAAAACAATATTTTGCATAAACAATATCGATTCATAAATAGTTTTATTGTATATTGGCAATTATTCATTTGTCATAAAAAATTAAGTAAATTTATTGCAGTAAATTAGATTGTCAATTAATTACATCTTTGGTGAAATTATAAGAGTCCATATCAATCTTATCATTATTTCATGAAAATAAAGACACATTTATCAAAATACAGCATAATGGCAACAAACTTATTCACACTTCTTTATACAGATTTTAAGGAATTAATTGTTATTTCATACATAACTATGTAAAAAGAGCTATCATTGGTGGCACAAGTATTTGAAACAATAAGATTGTTTCCTCATAAAACAGGCCTGGAATTTCATTCGTGAAGGCCCAAGCCCAAGAGCAACAGAGGCAATATACAGTGTCACTGTACAAGTCAAGGCCTAAAGAAATGTGAGACTTCCTCCAAATAGTTCATACATTTTACCTGTGTAAATTTACATTTCATCAACAACCCCATCTACTTCAAAAATGAGTCTTATGATTTCAATCTGACTTTCAAAATTTGTTTTATTTGAAAAGAAAAATACAACAAACCAGTTGCAGCAAGTTTTCCAAATGTGACTAAATGGTGCACCTCATCTTTAACTTATTCTTAGCATTGTTGTTTTATATAAAGAGCATGAATCATGAAGACAAAGACGGTACAACACAAAGGACACTTTAAGGAAATACTAATCTCAGTGCTGTCCTTTCTCACCACTAAACATCTTCGATCATGAAAATATCGTCAACCTTTTTGTACAAATGAGGAGTTTATCTGTGTTTGAACATGGTCAAAGTTCTGTAATGATTGACAGCCTGTCGTACCAGTCACTGCACTGTTTAACCCAGATATAGTTACCAGGCAACCGGTACTACGCAAGGCAAAGTGCTTTGAAGAGGTTATACACGTACTGACTGAGATCGTCCCATTTCCAACATGGCAGAGAGTTAAATAAATTAAAAACTGTAAATTTTGCAGTTGTTTGGCGTGTTTACGTTGCAGTTGTTTAGTTTGTTTACGTAATTTCAGACTGATTTTGGCGAAACAAGGTTTAAATATCAAGGCTTTCAGTTGATATTATATTGTCTGACTTTTGTTGTGAGGTTTTATGTTCTTGTTTTTATTATTAGTTTTAATGGACCTTGTCCATTAAGTGTCATTAGACCACTAATGTACATTTCTTGAGATCCAGTGAGAGTGGCAAAACCTCAACTAGGTCATTATTTGGTATTAAAAACTGAGTTTTATGTTTTCAGTTCTCATCGCAAAGATCCGCTTGAACTATATTTGATAAGACAAAAGCAAACAAATTTGTGGCATAATAACTGTTGATGCTGGTATGATGCAATACACACCCTGTCACAGTGGTCTGCCTAAACTTTGCATCAGTCACCATCTAAGTAAAACAATTGGTGTGTGACAAAACATAAACATATTTCAAAGGCCAGATAACTTGAAAAATGACAGCTCCTTCAAAACCACAGCTCACTTCTTTGTAACAATCTTTGAACAAAAGACTAAATCTCATAAAAATCACATGACAATACATTACATAACATTACAATAAAACTTAAATATGTACAGGCAAGACAACAATACGTTAGAATTATGTAGGAAATTTTGTGTTCACTAGACTCGATCATAAAGCCCAGAAATTCTCAAAAGGGTTAAGAGCTAAATCAAAAATAGGAAAAAAGAAACCTGGCAAAATGGTTGCTCTATAGGAAAGGTTTCAGCTGGGTTTTTAAAGTTCGCCTTTCCACAACTCCAATAATGAATAATCTGTAAAAGACGTATTGAAAAAAGACTAATAGCATGATAATCACAACATCAATCTGAAAATGTAATTTATTTATAAAATACAAATTTTTTCCCAGAATTTTGTTTTACCTAGATTATAAAAAAAGGACGTATATATTTTGTGAATTTATTGATACAAACAAATTATTTCAATCCATATGGGTTTGCGCAAGCATCAATTAATGATCAAAAGTAAATCAGTTATTTATTAGTACATGTGAATCCAACAGGCTGCTCCCAAATATCAGATAAAATTTGATTAAACACTTTTTCACTTTTTAAGTCCCATATGCTCTGTACATTATTTACAAGTTTATTTATTTACATTTTGTATCAATAAGAGAAAACACTTCTGACTTTGAAAATTATGCTAGCACCATAAAATCGTAAATTTAATTTTGTCCAAATAATTTATTTGTAACAAGGGTAGAATTTTTTGTCATTATTTAATTATTTAAAATTATCTCTTGACATTCCTTATACAAGAAGGGTTCAACATTTTGCATAAGGTTTTTTTCCAATTCCTGAGTCTTCAAGTGCAGGATTGGTAAAACTGATGATGCAACTTTACTTGGGGGTACATGAAGATCTACATGTACATGTAGATCACAGAACCTTGTTTCCATTTTTTTTTTATAGAAAACCATGCATAAATGTCACTTTTGCTTTTTTCTTTTGTTGTGTGTAATTATAGAGCTCTATCTGTGTTGTACACAAGAGAAACAAGACCAAATTCAAACAACGTTTTCTCAACAACAACAAAATATACCGTTTATATCGTTAAACATAGTTTAGCGTTAAACACAGTTTACAAGACAGGTTTTTATAAACGGGGTGTACCAATCCTCATTAGCGGCCAAACTTGCTCAAACGCCTGAACACTTTATTTTTAAAATATGGGTCAAAACGAAGGCAAACAACAGTAAAATGATGATATATAACCTGCACTAATATACACATTGTGTAATATGAATAAGCCAGCGGATACAGATGCCTAAGAATTAAAACTATTGAATTTTTGATTCAGAAACTAAATGACATTGTGTCTCTTTACTTCTCAATTTGTGGAGGGTGGGACTTTAAAAACAGTTTATTGTAATTGATAATAAATTTGGCTTTATTATCCATTTCACCAATCAGCCAAAACACTGTGATTAAAGGTCAAATAATGCTGACAGTTTCTTACCAAAAAAAAATCCCAAAAATGTTCTAAACTCATCGTTTCTACTCTTACCAATTTGATTGTAAAATAATTTTGACCATGTAAATCTCCATCAAGTCAGTCTACTTCAGCAATTATTTAGAGAGAGAGTTAATTTGTTCGTAATTGCTGTTGCTACTCAAAGTTGCTATTTTTGTACAACTCAGTCACTGCAATCTCTTAAAGTGATGTCAGTAAAGAGAAAAATAAATAAAACTTTCTTGATGCAAGATTGGCGTCAATTCCTCTCTTTAGTGTCAGAGTCGGACATACCTACCAGCTACTGTCCTCCCTAACACCACTCCTGCTTTGGAGTCTTCGATCTCCTCAGTCGTTGTTCCAGTTGGAGCTGAAACTATCGTAATGTTTCCCTCTCGCTGCTTGCCCTGGAGGCTCATGGGTAACTCAGCCATATCAGAGATTTTGATTGGGCTAAGGGTGGCAAGGGTTGTCATAGTAACACCTCCAGAGACATTGACTGGGATAGTAACTTCTTGATGGATATGTGGTGATTGGTGTTGATGATGTTGGGTTGGAAAGTTGAGCTGAATTTCCTTAGGTTGATTCATTACTGCTGTGCAAGAGAGAACAAGTTGGATTATATTATTCATCTTTTTTATAATCAAAGAATTAAAAATAACTAGACTTCTAGATGATATTTACACTTCAGTGAACTTGAGTACATGGGAAAACAAATTGTTGCTTTTGTAAATAAATTGTTCCAACATTTACTTTGGTAATTACTATGAAAGAGAAAACTATCATAAACCTTTGTACAGTGTTTTTCACTTTTTTTATAACACTAAAAAGGATGAAATAAAAGGAAATCAAGTGAGAAGTTGCATGCCTGACTGCTGTGTGATTAAAATGAGTTATTGCATTCCAACCCTAACACATTTACCTAGAAATCATTGTATGAATTATTTTTTTAAACAGTGTTTTTTGACTTCGTACACGAAACTAAGAAATAAAACAGTTTCAAATGATACCCTGGGCTCGATTTCACAAAGCACTAAGATTCATTTTCAGATGAGTTGTCATAGTGGTTTGTAAAGTGACATCACAGTTAAGATCAATCTTAACTCTTCTTTAAACTGGCTCCTGAATTATGCATTTTTACTTGATAAAAAGTTTTAAAATCTGCTCCAGAATGCAGACAGTTCAAGTCCTGCTTGAGTCACATTCGAAGTTTCCCTCGGAACTGCCCTCAAGGTTAATAATGGATATGTATAACTGTTATTATTTTGGTATCAATACTTAATTGGTAATAGACCTCTTGCACTGATGTCATATTTTGCCACTGTCTGCAAAATGCATTTAAAGATATAGAAAGTGTATGTCTAGCGTGTGCATGCAGTGCCTAAATTGCCCACTGTGAAGTAGCACTGGGAGTCTGACTTCCTAAATGACGTGACCAAGATTCATCATGGGTGATGATAACCAGTGCATTGGGTCAATAGACCCTTTGCATTAGCCGCCTCCGCCGAGGTCAAACAATGGAATTGTACACACATGTATGCACCGCACACAACTTTCAGCCAATGAAAGATCTTTCTTTGACCTGAGTGAGGGCGCTGTTTAGGGCTTGTAACGTCATATACAAGGGGTCTATAGGTTGAGTTTTATTTATAAATGTATGTAGTAAGTAAATTGCTCCTTATTATGGACCACACCTTGAGTGAGTTGCTGCAAGAAACTTGGCTCTATCAGATTCTGCAGTTGCTGTATCTGTGCCATCTGATGCTGCTGTTGGTGTTGATGTTGTTGCTGCTGCTGCTGTTGCTGCTGGTGTTGGTGTTGCTGCCCCTGGTTCTGTTGCTGTTGTTGCTGTTGTTGTTGTTGTTGTGATCTTCGCTGTGCTGCTTGACGTGATGCTACCGTGTAGTGAGGTGGATGATGGGTAGGTTGGTTGGTGGAGTTGAGGGTTGTCAGTCGGTTGACGCTAGCAGGACTCTGTGATTGTATCACATTGGCTTCAAAACAAATGTGATAGAATTTTTTATTTAAAATAATCATGATATTATGGAACAGTATTTTATAAACAAGGGGCCAATACCATTGAAAAAATACTCAAGAAATTTCAGTGAAGAAACACTTAACTAAAATTGGGCCCAACCCAACTCAAAAGGAGAATTAAATTTTAATATTCCACAAAGAGAGACAAGTTTCAACAACAACAACATTCAGCAAACTACCAGGTTTTTGTAATCTAAGGAGGAAATGTTTTGTTGTTGTCATCTTTCCCTTATGTTGGTAATTAAATCTATAGATTCTTGAAAGTCTTGCTCTCTAACATACTTGAAGCCATAAAGAACCTATGAAAGAAAGATATACTTTTGTATAATCTTACTTTTGCAGAATATCAACTGAAAATGTGACACAAATATTTTCGTTCTGATGACTTTCTGTTGCAGCTAAACCTACCTGCAGTGTGTCCCTGTGTCCCTTGAAGCATTTGTACCATCTGTCTAGAATGGGAGTGAACCTGTGGTTGCTGCTGCTGCTGCTGCTGCTGCTGTTGCTGCTGCTGCTGCTGCTGCTGTGATTGACCCTGCTGCATGGTATACACCATTCCTTGGAGGCTGAGGCGAGATGCTGCCTGATGGTAGTTAGAAACGGTCGACAGCGAACTAACGGGAGGGAGTTTAGCTGACGGTGACATTGTTACCTGTAGAGGAAAAAGTTTTGTCAACTTTGTTAAAAGGTTAGTTCAGTTTGATAATTTTGATGGTAGTTTGAAACTGTTGACAGGGAACTATCGGGAGGGAGTTTAACTGATGGTGATATTGTGACCTATACAGGGCAACTTGGTAAAAAGTTAGTTTAGTTATTTTAAATGTTTATAGTCTTTAGAGTTAAAATGTTAAATTTTGTGCTGTTCCTGCATGAAAAAAAAAAGATTTTCTGCAATTCTAAAGTCTTGGTTTTATCGCAGTGCCAACATTTATTGCCGATTCATTAAGGCAAGGTAAATTTGCAAGAACACTGATCTCTCTTGAGTAGTAGCAGCAATGAGAAACACTTATCTTCATCACAGACTCTCATTGTTGATTTGGATTCTGATCAGAAATGTAATTTCTTAATGGTACTTCAACAATCTTGTAAATGGCTTCTGAAATAACTGGATAAGTGGTGGATTGTGTTTACCATGTGTGGCTGGTGGCTTGCAGCACTTGTCTTCATACCACCTTGCTGCTGTGCCATGCTGTAAATAGCATGCTGCAGTTGACTTGATTCTAAAGGAGACATGGTGGTGATTGGACATCCACCCATAATGCCTGGCTGGCCGTTATGTTGGATTACTGTCGGGGTACCGGTTCCTACACTGGTATTCACCATGGCTATATCAGGACTGCTGCTGTCTTCCATATTTCCTGGTTATTCATTAAATGTGTAGTACAATTTTTAAATTGTTAAAACAGTCAAGTTTTAAATAAGGAAACTTGTTCTCGTAACTCATCCCATAATAGTCAAGAATCAAGTAAGCAACTTTTACTCAGTTAACTTGCGCAATAGTAGTCACAAATCAAGTAATTAGCGTGTACTTGTAACTCATACAGTGACAGTCAAAAATCCAGTAAGAAACTTGTTCTGAGTTAACACGTAAAGATCAATACTCTCAGTGTCTAAAGAAAATGAATGAAGCAAAGTGAAATTTTAAATTTTGAAAATAATTTGATGGCTGTCTGATGGTTTTTTTCTTTTTTTGTGGAAAAGACACCCTTGTTCTAAATTCATATTGGTCATTCATTGTCCCTTTTTTTAGTGCTGTCTAAATTCATTCATTTCCTGGAAGTTAAGAAATAAAAAAACAAAATGTTCTCAGTTTGCTTTTCTATTTGTTCTTCATTGTTTTTCCAATGTCAAGTAAATATTTAAGTCTGATCGATTGCTATGCCCAAAGCTATTTAAATACTACATATGAAGCTTCTTCGGTATTATTTGACAATTATTGTTGAACAAGAATGACAATCAAAACTGACAATCTTGTTTTGTTTTCTTGTATTTATGTGTGTTGTTAATTTAAAAATTAATTGCCGTGTGGTGTAATTTAAACCAAAAGAATTAATATTAATGTTAATTAAAAACCTTCTGAACAGCATCGTCTAAATACATCACAAAGGGCAGGTGTGTCTTTTAATAAATCAAAATGTTTCACTGAGTTTAAGGGAAAATGTCTGATGAGTTTTAAAAATATTTCCTTACCTGTGATATTGTACTGAATTCCTTGAGCATCTAATGCTAATTTGTTCTTGAATGCCTCTTCTTTCCTTCTGTTCGCAAACCAGTTATAAACCCTGACTTCTGTTACCAAGTTCGTTCCCAAACCGCTAACTTGAGTCGGTAAAGCCCCTCTTTGCATACACTCCGCTCTGAAACAAAATGAAACCAGGTTAAACTCTAACTTCTGTTACTAAGTTTGTTCCTAAACCACTAACTTGGGTCGGTAAAGCCCCTCTTTGCATACACTACACTCTGAAACAAAATAAAACTAGTTATAAATCAGGTTACCCTGGTAACTCAACTGTCAACTTGGTTTGGGTAAATCAATCCAAAAGTAACAAAGTATTTACTTTTGTTTCTGTAATAATCACTTAAACTATAATCACTCAACTATAATTGCTTCTTGTTTGGGGCATGGAGGAAGGACATTTTCTCCATGTTAGGAAGGCAGTTATTTTGGGTTGTTGTTTCTCTGTAGTACCTTTTTCTTTATATTTTTCTTGCCTGTGATATGGGAGCATGGGAGAGGTCAGTGAATGGGATAAGATTAACGGTTCAAACACCTGAAGCAGAAAAACCACACAATAAATGTCCATGTCCTTATTGCTTTTGAATCATGTCTGTTTGAGGTTTAGACAGCTAACATTTGTACTCAGTACCCTTGTACCATTATTAGCCTACTTGTTATTGCCTTGCTAAGCCATAAAACAAATCTCTTAACTTAGAGTTTGCAAATGGATTAACCTCACTCTTTACACAGCACTAAAACTTGCAACAATCCCCTAGCCATTATATGTATGTTTTATCACTAATTAAACAGAGGAACCATAGACCTATAGCCCACTTGTTCTATCAACAACTCTCTGCATGAGACATGAACATGACTAATAGTGCCTTTGCATCCTACAATAAGTTCTACCTCTGACTCTCTTTGTTTCCTTCAAGTTATTGAAATAGATGCACATTTATACTCCCATGTTTCTTAACGCACCGGGTAATATGATACATAAAGTGAGCAGATTTGAGCAAAATTTTCTCTAAAATAACAAATGTTGTATGGCTGAAAAGTCTTTTGGCAGGTAATAACCTAAAACCATGAAGACATCATAAAAACCTAGGCCGTGTATTTAGCCATCAACTTTGGCTGCAGATATGTTTGGCTGCAGTGATGACAGATTCAGCCATTGCCAGTGTATTGTATATACTAGATTAAAACATCAGGTCTGCCTGACCACAGAGCAAGGAATGGCTTGATCTATGAACTTCGTCAGAGGGTGTGTGAGGGAGATTGGGGCTGGTGAATTGAGGCACACATTCAAGATCAAAGGGAAGGATAACAGGATTAGGTTAAGTGGTTTCAAGAAAGAATCTTTTGTCTAAACATGGAGGAAATCTTGGTACAAGTTCTCTTTACACAATAAAGTACAAGCATTTGCTTTGGGAAGAGTACGCATGAAGAAAACACAGCATCTACTTTAGACTGCAAAGATTGGAGTATCGAAATGAGGAAACAATTTGACTGAAGACTACA